>JAJIYU010002232.1:0-31314 GCA_030144865.1 Tinospora cordifolia | reverse complement strand
ATATATATATATATATATGTTTCCACCCATGTAATCAAAATATTAATGTCTAAAGTGGTTGTAGTGTTGTGATTAGACGACTAAGAGGGTATATTATGCAATGCAACCTTTTTGTTCCTTTTCCAAATATTCTGTGTAAGGCTGATAAAAAATGTGCATGATCACTACTTGGCACAACTATGCATCTCTCTTCAATATATTTCTTGCATAACACTCAGTTTCTTAGCCGACACCATCTTCACCCGTAAGTTAACTAAAATAGGCATCTTTTGGAGTCTAGTGGGCTTTGAAGACAAATGGACGTGATTCAATTATATATACAAAAGAGAGAGAGAAATAGTTGCATCAAGGGCGTTATCTCTTCTCTTACATCTATTGTTTTATTGAAAATATATTTTGGTAGTTCATTCTTCAGATCTATATTATGAATGATGAAGATGGTGATTGGACTTGTGTCCGCAAAACACTGCTACTTATCTACATCTTGAATGATTAAGATATCACTTGAACAATTATTTTCTGAGAAATTGATCATCCAAGTGCAAGTAATTGCAGTAAAGTTTGTTTTTTTCTCCTCCCCCCCTCTTAAAATGTGTTTTAGTTCTGTGGGGTCCACCATTAAGCTTTTAAGCCTAAGCACAAATTCTCTTCTCATTTTCACTTACCCTCTGGTTTTTCTTTGTTGAAGAGAAGAGAAGAGAAGAGAAGAGAGAGAAGGGTAAATTTGAGAAGATTGAGCTGGGCTGAAAGCTTTTCTATAGTTAGAGTATGGAAATCACCCTCTAACTCTTGAATCTTGTTTGATGCTTGAGTAGCTTTACATAAGTTAATATAGAGGAGGGGGTGTAAACTACTATATTTTCTGGGTTTATATCATGATTTTGGGTTGTATACTTGGAGTTAGATTTAGGCCTTGCATGCTATTTATATGTTGTCCATGATAGTCTCAAAACTTATTTTAGTGTTGGTTTTAATCAAGGCATGGTTGTGGTTAACTTGTGACCATTTTTTGGTAAAGGATAAGGTTTTTTTTCCCCCCCTATTTTGGTTCTCTTGTCTTTACATGAGCTGAAATTTCTTGTGAATTCATATAATCATGGATGATTAAGATGAAAAGAAAGTTTCATGGCTTAGTTGGGATTGGAATGCACAGATTTGATGTGGGTTGGGTTATGAGAGAAAGAGAGAGGGGGAAAAATTTGAAGAAGTTATTGAAATAGCTTATCCTTCTTTGTTAGATCTATATTATGAATGATGAGGAACTTGAATGGAGTTGCCACTATGAGTTATAAGCTCCCAAGCACTACTACTCAAATATTGAGATTTTCATAAGCAATTTTGATCAAACTAATTATATCTTTCATTTATAGGATATGATTGAGTTGAAAATTGGCCAAGAGGTTGGTAACTTATTCTCCACATCTTGAACGTTTAACATGTTAATTGAATAATCTGTTTGCAAGAAATCAATCATCCAAATGCAAGTAATTGCAACAGTTTTTTTTTTTTTTTTCCTAAAGTGTGTTTTAGTTTTGGTGGGGTCCAGCATTTAGCTTTTAAGCCTAAGCAGAAATTCCTTCATCATTCTCACTTACCCTCTCTTCTTCTTAATTGATTGAAGAAAAGAGAGAAAAGGGGAAAATTGAGAAAATTGAGCTAGGCCTGAAAGTTTTTATACGTCTACAATATGGAAGTCACCCTTTAACTCTTGAATCTTACGTGATCTTAAGTAGGGCTGAAAGTTTTAGACTGATTTCATATATCTGAAGTTTTTGTAGGATTCGATGATGATCAGATTACTCTAATTGTGCTAATTGGAAGAAGAACTATGTTCTTTTGGGTTTTTTTTGTAAATACCTCAAATGGTGAAAGTGGCGTGCTAGTATCCTTTTCTTTGAATTGGCTAGCCCAGCCAGTCAACTGCAACTATGTCCTTACTTTTGGTTCTATACGAAGCATTGTATTATATAAAATGTTTAAAAGCTTATATATGAATAATTAATATATATTTCAAATGGCACATGAAATTGAGCTTGAAACAATTATGAATAGTTGATAGCTTATAGCCTAACTAGATAGGATTTTAGGAGATCTCATGAACTGTCATTGAGAGTTTCGGACTTAGGTTATAAATTGTAGGGAAAAAAGTACATTTCTGTACAAGAAAATAAAAATATTTACATAAATACCTATATTTTTATTTTTATACATATATTAGAAATTTAATATCAAAAATACCATAAACTATTGATTAGCAAGTATTAGTATAATATTAGTATACAATCAGTATGACATTAATATAATATTTAACTTATAAACAATGACATAGCATTTGTATATAATTAGTATACCATTAGTATACATGTATTAGTATACCAAAAAATTGATATACATTTAGTGTAACATTGGTATAACTTTTAGTTAATTAACAATGATACACAGTTGTCATAAAAGTACATAGTGGGTATACAGTGCTGAAAAAATATTGGTATACATTATTAGTATACATTAATATATGGTATATAGTTGGTATACAGTGCTAGAAACACATTAATAAATGGTATACAGTTAGTATACAATGACGAAAAAATATTAGTATATGGTATACAGTTAATATATAATACTGAAAAATATTGGTATACTTTATATATAGTGCTGGTAAGGGATTGAGATCTGGTAATGATTGCTATTCATCGTTACACATTGAACCTATCTTCTTCACATTGTTCTCCTCGAAGTGACCTCTAAAAACATTATGGATTCTTAAAACTGCAGCTAATCTTTTTAGTGCAATTGAGAACATCGGTTCTTCGGTCCTTCCTTCTCCATTTCCATCTCCTTTTCTTTTTCTAGTTCCACCTCCCAACACCATTTTTTATTGTAGGTTAATCAATCTAAGCTCTGTGATGTTGTCCTCATCGTAGATTTCCTTCTCTATTGAAAATTATTATTATATGAAAATAATAATTTTCAAAACATTTTTTTGATGATTTTATCAACATTAAAAAAATTAAAATTGTGCTATGAGGACATGCAAATAAAGTCACATTTGATACTTTAAAAAACCTATAAAAATTAGTTTTTTATATTTTCATTAGTTTTGAATAATTATTGATATATATATAAAAAGTTCATATATCTATTTTTATCTAAATGTGGATTTAAGAAAACATTTTTATCTTTTTATCTCATGTAACTAAAAAATGTACTACTATCAAAAATGATTGTAGCATTGCATTACTCATTAGACAAAGATAGTTTATAATGCAATGCATCTACTTTTGTTCCTTCTCCAAATGGTCTGTGTTAAAATGATGAGAGAATGTACATGACCACTATATGATGCAGAAACATCTCTTACTGCATATAATTTGTGAATTAATGAAGAATTTCTAATAAATGTAATTGATAAGTTGTGGAATATCATTTTCCTTAATTTGACATCATTTTGACATAAAACTCACCCTAGTGTTGATTTTGATCGTGGCATGATCATATGGGTACTTTCCACCAATTTGTTTTGGTCCATCTATAAAGGATTTTGGTTCTCATTTCATTAGAATAAGTTGAAATTTGATATGCATTCATATAGTCGTGGATGCCTAACATGAAAATGATGTTTAAGGGCCTTTTTGGGATCAGAATGCATGGGATTAATGTGAGTTGGATCACGAAATTGGTCCATAACATTCTTGTGGGTTACATGTGACTTAATCTCTTTCAACATGGCATTGTGGTAAACACTTTCTGCATTATAAAACCAATTGATCCTCCATCTACATCCCACAGTTAATCAGGCCTCTTTGCGACCCTTTAGAGTCATTGTTACTTTATCATCCTTGTCCATGGCCTTAGCCTCTAGAGTCCCCCAAGTTGAGCCATGCTAGACTTTGCCTCTGTATGGATTGTTCCAATTTTGTGTGGCTTTCCACTACTTGAAGTGATTGTCATTACCACAAACAAACAACGAATCTCAACTATAGATATATAAGGGCCAAAATTGATAAGGCCATTCCATGTGGTGTAAGCATTCAGATAATCTAAAATGTGATGAGACATACTTGCAAACCCTAAGAAATGCATGAGAAAGAGGGTTGGTGGCACCTTTGATTTTAAGCCACCAGTGGTGCAGAACGAACTAATTTGCGACCTTCATCGATTCCATTAACTAAACCCTTAGAATGATTTAGTCGATACATAAGTGTGCTTGAAGTGGAGGGTGTGTTGTCACTATTTGGCTAGGCCCTTCCTCCTAAGGCTCCACCCATCAAGAGAATCCAATGGTTTGAATTATAGTTATCTCCCATTAAGGGAACAAAACAATGGTTGAAATTAGTTGGATTAGATGTTGGCGTCTCTTGCATCTCCCGCGTCTTCATGAGGGCCCCTTTGACCAAGTTTGTTGCTAGGAGTCTCTGTAATCAAATCAATAATCCATATCATCCCCATTAATAGCTTCATTAAATGCTAGATAGATTGTTACGCTTGCATGTTGGCTTGCTACATCTTAACGCCTCTGCTTGCTGGATCACTTAGGATATGACTTCCTATTTTATTTCAATAGTAAGTAGGGCTAACTAGGAAAGTAGAACCAAAGAACACCCAACATGGATGGCGATTGGGAACCCTACTAAGGATGATTGGGTTGGGAAAGGGATTCAATATAAGTATTAAGTAGAGGTACTGTATTGAATGTTTACATGTGTCTAAGGTAGCACGAGGGTGCTTATGCCCCAATGGTAGGGGCTTATGGCAAAGGGCTCAAATCAATAAGGATAGCACATCCCCCGCTTCAAGCACACCCTTGCATCAACTAAATCACTCTTAGGGTCTAATTGGTGGAATTGGCGAACCACACAAGCTAGTTAGATTCGTGTGTAAACTTAGATTCCTCCAGTGGTTGATGAAATTGATTGGTTTTTCATGCATCTGTTATTTAGCTTGAGGTGGTTCATGTATGGTTTATGATGGATCTACATGCATGAAAAATTGGTAAGGAATAATTACGAGACAAAGGATGTTTAGATGAGGAACGTGAAAAGAAAGTTAGGGCTAAGCAGAGCCATACATGTGTAACACCTTGATTCTCTACCCATTAACATTTCTATAATAATTCCACATGTAACACCTTGATTCATTTTCATGCATCCATATATCACAATCAAGAACTAGGGCATTACTATTGCATTACCATAAACATAATTTCTTGGATACACCAAGTTACATCCAACAATTGCATATGGATAAATAATTCAATTAACATTAACAGTTAAAAATTTGGGATGACATGTTACTTCAAAGGAACATAAAAAAATAACTAATATTTGGCCCAATGGTCGAACTCTAACTGGTAAATAAAATTAAAATATAAACAAATGTAGTGGGTCACATGCCCAACAAAAATAGAAAATAAACTTCTATTCCTACAATGTCTTCAACAATGAGGCATACTACTACTAAGGAATGACTCAACAATACTTGTCAGCACAACATCTTCAATGGTTACCTAAAAAAAGAGTGAGGTGAGCTCAAGAACCTCGTGGATCATACACAATACTCTCAAGTATTATTTAAGTCAAAATATAGAACATGCACACACTTATCAAACTTTAGACACTTCAAATAGTTCAATTGTTTTGGGTTGTCGTTAAGACCAAAAAGATTCACCTCGGTGTCCCCATATGGTCTGGGATATTATCCAGAGGTAACACCCAAAGGCCAATTACCTACTCAGGACCCTAACTAGGGAGTGAGGTCCTCTGTGACCCTCAATCCCATCTCACCGCTATCACTGTCATGATAGTAGTGTCAATGTCAAGAAATAAATAAATGATCAAACCCAAGTTTGGGTTAAGGACACCTATGATGACACCTAATGGGCAGTCATCGCCTGGTATGTGGTTAAAATCTTTACTACTCTGATTTTAAATTGATAGACAATCTTCATATTTCTAGCATGTTCATCATCTCATAGTTCAAGGATATATGAAAAAAATGTGAAAACAAGTGATCATGCATAAGGTCACATTGATCATGCTAATCAACTTATGATCTATACAACATACTATTTCGAAACGACGTTCCTCATACTTTGGGTCATACAACATGTTAGCAATCATACATCATACATTCATCAAATTTAACATTTTATAGTCACATCGTAGCTTTCTTCTAGTTTTAATCAATATAAACAAACATCATATTCCATACTTTAAAACTCAGATAATAGCATGGTAATCTTCTTCATCTTGTTAGAGTGAATCTTCAAACAATCTCTATTTATGCACTGTAGTTCTGAATGTCATAAATTCTCAATATAAAGTATTCAAAATAATTATTTTTGTATTTGAACATCATATAATATTTTTAAATTATAAATTTACTAATTTCCTACCAAATATGACAAACAATGGACCATTCACCTTTTCAGTGCATTTGGTGCGCACTGTTGCCCTTTTTGGTTGTTGGATTTAACTCACCTTTTTTTTGAGCTATGAACACTCACCTTACACTTTTTAGACCAAACTTTTAAGGCCAATTAAATATTCAGTCATGACCAGCATGCAACAATTGTATGGAATCACAACCTTTTTCATAACTTACATGCATATTTTCATTATTTGATGTATATTAAAGTCTCACAACCATTTCTAACCTCTTAAGCATGTTTAATCATCAATTTCCAGCAACCCCCCTTACTGGTTTTTGACGTCTAAAAGCATGCAACCATCACACACTTGCAATTACACTCATCTGTCCCTTAAACATGCATATACACTATTTATATCATGCCTACATACCTTATTTATGTGTTCCTTCATAATAACCTATAACAAACATCATAAGCAACCTAAATCATTATTTTCCAGCAACCTAAATTGCTGATTTTTGACATCTAAACGTATGAAAACCTCACATTACTTGTAAGTGCACTTAACCACTCCTTAATCATGCATATGCACTAGTCAATTCACACATGCGTGCCTTGTTTGTGTGCTCCATTATAATGTCCCAAAATTAATATCTTGTGCAACTAAATTTATGATTTTCTAGCAACCTAACTTTCTGTTTTTTCATCACATAATGCTTTATTTACATTATTTTACCATATTGATCACTAAACCCATCATATGGCATGCATACTCATTGATTTCATAAGCATACAAGCATATTTGATTGTTTCTCTTTACGTACAAATGGTTCCACACAATTTCTAGTGTTTCTTTAGACTTCAAACATCTTAGTACATTAAAATACATGCTGGAACACAAAAACTAAGCATTAGATCAAATTACAGATGTATACCTCACTTATACTACTCGAAATGCCTCGTTGATGATTTATCTTTCGAAAGGGGCTTCTTGGATCCCTTTGAGATGATCTAGGGACCTGTTGCAATGGTGAAGATGGGAAAAGATCTTAGGACCCATTGATGGGAAATTTAACCTTCAAAAGAAGGGGGAAAAAGTGTGAAGAAAATAGGGATTCATAGTTTAAATTAGGACTTTACCTTGAAGGATTGCTTGATTGGAACCTAGTGCATGAAATATCAAGTTTTTTGTGTGCTCATTCTCTTGTTAACTTGTAAATCGACTAGGGAAGGGAGGAGAGAAGAGTTGTCGAAATCTAGGAGAAAAGAGAAGTGGGAGGCCTCACATTTGGATAATGATAGAGTAAAGAGATTGCATTTGATAAGAATATGAGTTTAAGTGCTTATCTTTTGTATTATTTGATTTTTATCCAACTCTTTACTTCCTAATCTCTATTTGGATGTGGCAAAGGATTCTAAGGGACTATTTTTGTATAATTTGTGTATATTTAAGAATCCCTTTTTGTATATAATTACAACTTACACCACATTATAACCTTTATACATCTAAATACACGTATTTTATACTCTTTTCTCTATAATTTCTCATGTTTATTTTATATTTTGTGTGCTAAGATTAAGTTAGCTTACTTTTTTTTACTAATTAATGAAATTTAAATAATATTTTAAATAAATAAATTATTATTTTTTATATTTTTACCAATATATGTGTATATATAATGTATATACATGTGACACCCTTGCCCTCGCATCCTATCCCATACACCACTAATTGGGCGTCTTTGTCTCTCACCTCGAGACAAAATCACATCGATGCAGTCACTCCTGCTTTCAATATTCGATAACTAGGACATTACTTATGTTCTTTCCCTTCTCACACCATCCCAAGAAAATATCAGAGTGTAGAAACATAAACAATATTGTCATGCATGATTTAAAATAGGGATGACATGTCTAAAAATAATGACATGATTAAACTCTGAGATATATAAAATACTCAGACCCCGTGTCTGAGTTCAAATAAGTTAAATTAACGGTACCTGGCCCCATGATCAAAGTCAATAATCAAATTGACCAAACATGAATTACATGCATGTCCCATGCCCTACAAACTAGTAGACAACAAGTACTCTATTCCTACACAACCTCAATTGTGAGGTGTATCATGACTATAAAAATTTAGCTCTTCACTTGTCAACATTAGTGTCTTCAAGGCTTACCTAAAAAAAGGATTAGTGGGGGTGAGCTCAAGAGCCCAGTAGATCTTACACAAAACATCTCGAGCATTATAATAGTCAAAATATAAACATGCAAACACTTGTAATACATTAAGCGTTTCAATGATTTAATTATTTTAGTTAACGTTAAGACAGAAAGGATTTCTTCCTCGACATTTCAACTTAAGTTCAGAGTATTCAATGATATGCCTGAATGCCCGTTACACACTCAGAACCCTATCTTGGGGTTGATGTCTCACTCGATCATCACACCAGAGAGTGAAGTATCACTTAGACTCACAGTCCTATTTCAATCAGACACCCGCCTAAGGCTTGGAACACCCACAATGATGTCAGACTTGACTGTCGTATCCTCATCACCATGCCAGTACGTGGGTCATTCACTTAATCGTTTTAAATTAGTGACCCCAAAAATTTTTACAATTTCATTATCCAATATCGATGGCAATGGATATAAATAAATAATCCATCATGCTTATAGTCGCATAAGACACACTATTAATCACATTGCATGCATAGCATGGATTCTAAACTGTAATAAATATTCATACAAGATAAAATATGCTATGAATCCACAAAAAGGCAACCAAGTATTCATATGAGGCACATACATTCCTAGTATGCTTCTACACAATCAATAATGGTAAACACATAGTTATTTCATATTCAAATCAAAATAATGCTAAAGAGTTTTTTAGGTAGTCATTCCCACATGTTATTATACTCTTCAGGTTCCAACTCTCACCTCAGTGGTTATAAATTCTCAACCTAGTAGTTTAACATGTAAATTCTCATTAGTATAAGTATTCACATTATTCTTAACTTCTAAAATCATTTTTAAGTGATCCACATGAAATATGATACGCAAATAGGTCATAATCGTCAAATACTTTGGTGGTTTGGGAAAGAAGGTAGAAACTTTCATCATTATAATCGTATTTGAGGTTGTCACTGCTGCAATACAATAAGCTACTGTGTCAGATTCTCAGAAATTGCACTGTTTGTGCGTTTCTTATTTCCTCTTGAACAAGGGGCTTTATGCATTGTTCTTTGGATCTAAAAATGCATATTTAAATGGATAAAAGGTTTTTATACCTAGGTTTCATTTGTTGCTTCATTCGTTCGCCTAGCTGGAGCATCTCAAATGGTGGTTCAAAAGTTCTATGGTGTAGAGAGAACAAAAATAATGTTTAGTAGTCATCACAGTCGACTGTATTCGTGGTAGATCATAGTAAGAAACTTAGACGTTGAGAGACATTTCTTACCTTATAACACGTTCTGGCATGGATCTAGGGTTCTACCATGAGACTGTAGCGTTCTTGTGTAGTTTTTCCATTAATAATGCTTGTGGGATCACAAGGAGAAGGTTGAATGGTGTGGACTAGACTTAGGAGACGTGTGTGAGAACAAAGAGATTGACTGTCAACATTAGGGTTCTGTTTTGAGAGGAGTGTGTGCGACTGCAGGATGAATAATAAACATTAGGGTTTTTTTGCGCACATTATAATATATAGATGACTCGATGCCCTAACTTCCATTTCTAGTTTTCAATTGCAAGACCACGGTCTTTGGTCCATGGACCGTGGTTTTAACATTGTTCTAATCGCAGGACTGTGATCCCACGTCCTTGTTAGGATTTTCATGAATTTTTTTGATCACAGGACCGTGATTTTCATGTGGACGATTTTCTAATGGGCTTAGATGCAGGACCACGGTCTTCCAGGTTGAGACCGCGGTCTCACGAGTGGTCGACCTAATTGACGCAAGGCCACGGTCCCAATTTGGGGACCATGGTCCAACAACGTCTCCTCTTTTTTTTTTTTTTTTTTTTAATGCTAATGGGATTAGCATTCTTTGAGGGTATTAAAATACATTAGTTTCATGCATATACATCCTTAAATATAGATTTTTTTAAATAACTCTTCATACGACTGAATTAAATTTTGTTTATTTATTTATTAGGCTATTATAGCATGTGCCTATCTATTTACATTATGGTTGCCTTAGAAGTTGTAAGGCTCCTTTCTACATCAAGTTGCTCTTATTACAACGGCAGGGAGGACCCATGGTGGCTTTTGATTGGGTGGGCTAGCAATGTGAATGAGGGTATTTTAATGGCTTATAAGCGCTGCAGTTGATAGCACATTAGCACAACTATGTTAGTGCTAGGTATTGGCATGTAATTGAGGATTAAACCATTACCTTTGTCACATTTTTAGTAAAATTAAAAAAAAATTAAAATCATCAATTTTAATTTCATGTCTACATGATGACGTATGCAAATAACGTGACATTTGACAAGGATAAACATCTAAAGAAGTTGTGTTTTTTTATATATATTCATTACTAGTTCATAATGATGATATATATAGCACTTGTAAACTACCATGATAATGAATCCTTGGCTATCCTAAACTGAGAGTTCTTATCTTATTAGTTTTTATAATAGCAATATATTTCTAATCAATCAACATCCATTTCATTGTAATATCATTCCATTTAAGCTTAATTTCAAGTAGCACTTCATACTTAATAATAATTTCATTATCCTTTATGATGCACGTTCATTATATATTTCATTATGATTTGGAATTGTCATAAAGTCACACGTGTTTCATAATCTGAACCTCTTTCTTATCATGGTCAATTGTAATACATCTATCATGTCAAGAATTGTTATACTTTACACAATGAGCATGTGAATCACATAAAAATTGATACATCACGCAATTTATGTCCCACAAGCATATTAACAAGATAGGTACTCTAGGCATCCTCTTAGGTCATTTTATCATAATCATCATGCACATATTCTCAATTAGTAATGGGATAGAAGGTACAACAACCCATCTTGATCACAAATCTAGTAAGTACACATGCTTTTTTGAATTTTATGCCAAGTTTGTTGATTTCCTAGTATCATTATGTATATACAACCATCATTTTTAGTGTGTATGTTCCACTATAAATCATCATTCTTTAGTTTTGTATTTGTATTCCTCTTTGTAATCCTCTTTTAGGAAGTCAGTGCCTCTTTTAGGAAGTCAGTGCTTTTTGTAACAACAAAAAACCCCGTTATTGCTTTAGAGTAATGCACACTTAGGTTCTCGAGTTTGAGGCCTAATTCATGTCAGTTTTGTGAGTGTCATAGCTCATTTTGGTCATCTTTTAGTACTCTAAAATCCTATAAGGGCTTGATCATCATGGTGATGGGCTTAAATTTGATCATTTGTTTTGGCACTTTGGGCCATTGCCTTGTGTCATTCTTTCAGCATTATAATCATGAAAAATGCCACAATTCACTTGTCGTCAGGGATTTTGTGGCCTATGTTCAACACAAAACATCTTCCAATGTGGTTGGACAACCATAATCATTACTATCATGGGTTTGAGCACAAAGTTGTGTGATTCACATAATACATGGAAATAAACTTGAGGAAATGGCTTGGAATGCTCATAATAGACCTTGATCAAGGTCTAATTCCCTCAAAAGTGCTCCCACATCCTCACAAGCTCACACACTCACAAAAAACTTCAAGCTTCAAATGTTGCTCAGAGCCAAGAGGGGAGGGTCTATTCATAATGCTGAAGGCCACGATAATACTATTTGCGGTAGTTGGCGAGAAGCATGGTGGTTTTAATAATGTAATGATGTTTCCCAATCACTCATGAAGGCATGTAAGGGCAGCTTGAACAAGTGGAGAAGTGTGGAGTAGTGGTTGAATTGTCATTAATGCAAATATTGTTTATAGTGATCATTATTTTGACAAAAATGTTTCAACTACATAAAAAAGGTTTGTGGCGTGCGTCATACACAGTTGGAAAGCTTGAATTGTGAACTTTTAAGATATGACAACATGTGCACCCACTAGTATCCTTGGATTGATGGAAAAGTCAAGGCAAAATTGCCTTCACAACCACTTTCAAAGAAGCCAATAGCAGCTTGGCATTTACTTAGGTCCCCTCTCAATGCATTGTGTTGCTTTCAATTTTTTTTTTCAATTTTTCTTAGTGCCATAAGGATTTTGACACCAATTTCGTCTCTTAATTTAATTATTTTGTGCTCAAATTAATTTCTTAATTGTCCTTCGTTAATGTATCATTACAATTAACTTAAACTAAGATTAACTATACTCAAAATTTTGGGGTATTGCATGTTTCTAGAATGCAAATTATAGAAAAAACATCATACACACACACACACATAGAGAGAGAGAGAGAGGTAGAGACAGAGCAAGAGAAAACAAAAAATTTCTAAAACAAATTGCATCAATATCATGATCTTCTAGATCTGTAGTTTGATTAAGATGAAGTTTTGGTAGCTTATCCTTCTTTGTTAGGTCTCCATTGTCGAAGATGAAGATCTTGATTGAAGTTCATTAGTAAAAGTTATAAGCTCTCAAATACTACTATGCATAGTTTTGAATTTTCTTTTGCAGTTTTAATGGTTAGATTTTTCATTTTGCACAGTTTATTTTGGCCAACAAGTTCAAACTAAGTCATCTATATCTTGAAAAATTAAGATTTTAATTGGATAAGGCCTTTGCAAGATACTGATCACCCAAATGCATGTAATTGAAGTAGAAAACCATTAAAGTGTAGTTTAGTTTGTGTGGTGCCCACAAGCTGAAGCACATTTTCCCTTCTCATTTGCATTTTCTTTTGTCTTTCCTGATTATGAGAAGAAAGTGGCATATTTAAGAAATTGAGCTAGGAATGATAATTCTAAACATCTATGATATGCAAGTCACTCTTCAACTCTTGAATATTGTTTCTTTGGTGACTAGGTTTACATAGTTTGTCTTGAGGTTGTATTCTATTATATCTATGAGTTTAAATTGTGGTTTTGGATGGTAAACTTACAGTTAGACATAGGTTTTGATGCCACATGTGTTTTGTACATTGGAGTTCATAATCTCACCCTATTGGTTTTGATTAAAGCTTGATCATGGTTGGCTTGTGCCCAAGTTTTGGTCCTACTACAAAGGCTTTTGGTCCTCATGTTTATGGAATAAGGTAAAGTTTTATATACATTGATGTAATTGTGGAAGTCTATGATGAAGGCGATTACTAATTGCTTGTTTGGGATTGGAATGGATTGAATTGAAGTGGGTCAGATCATGAAATTAATTCATGACATTCTTGTGGGTTATCGATGAATTAATTGAGTGTTTTATGGTTTGAATGGGCAACAACTAATGGTATATTAGTGTCGCTATGTTAATGTTAGGTAGTGGCATTTAATTGGGGCTTGAGTACTGATCTTGACACATATAAGGATTTCCTTTTATGTACGTATAAATCTGAATTTTATGTATGGTTTGACGATGATTAGAGCACTCTAATTTCCTTATTGAAATCTAAATTGTATGTTTCGGGTTGATATACCTTAGAGGGTAGATATGTCATATTAGTGCACTTTTTGCCAATTAATCATAAATTTTTCCTTATGACGCTACTAGCTAAGATTCCATAGGATTGTATTATATCAATATTTGAAATCTTATCTAATGCATTTAAGAAAAAACATAAAATTGATTTGAACATAATTGTGAATAGTTGACAGCTTATAACTAGGCTAGCTAAGATTACACGAGATCTTATATGCTAGATGTGACATAGAGTTATGAACTTAGGACAATATTTTATACTTGTTTAGTTATGATTGCCTTTGATGAGCTAAACCTATGGGACATACGACCCTAGGAATCCTTTGAATATGAATATTGTAAGGTTATATCATGTTCTTGTGTCGTGAACCTACACCCTCCATTACTTCTTACAAAGGAGGTGGATTAGGATTGTATAAGTATGTATGTAATTAGAATGCATTAATTTTTTATGATAGGGATAGATGCATTACATTGAGCATGTATTTGGAATAAATTGTTTTTGCTAAAGGTTTCAAAGAAGCAAAATTGATGTATGTTTTAAATGACATTAATGAGATATAACTATTTTAAGCCTTTAGTTTGACGTTCAATAAGAATCATTGATCCTAATTGTGTACAAGTCAAAATAATATTTTTGCATGGATCATTACCCAAAATGATGTTCATTGAATCCAAAAAATTATTTCAAAAACATTTTCTTGCAGTGATTTTGTATTAAAATTAAAAAAAATAATGAATTGTTAAATTTGTTCATGTCTATAGGACATATGCAAAGAATGTGACATTTGACACTTAGAAAAACTAACACGAATAATTTTTACATTTTCATTGGTAGTTGGAATAATAATGATAGATATTGAAAATTGTAGCTTATATTGCTATTTCCTACTTAAATATGCATTCATATCTAAAGCGATTGCATTGTTGTATTACACATTAGATAAAGATGGTAAATAGTACAATACAATTATTTTTGTTCCTTTACCATATATTTAATGTTCAATTTGATAAAAGAATGTGCTTGATAACTACATGTGTAGCTAAGCATCTCTACTTATGCATATTTTGTGAGTTGATGAAGAATTCCAATTGATGCAATTGATAAGTTGCTTAATCAATTTCATGCAGTCAAGTGATGAACAAGAGCATGAAGAAGCTCCACCATGGAAGATTCACCTTTGTTCAGTTGCATTTGCTTCTTCTACTACTTTGTTCTGTGCATGCTATATCAAAAATCAAGTCATTGCCAGGATTTTTTGGACCTCTCCCATTTGAGTTAGAAACTGGGTGAGTATGTAATTAAACCAACATCACACTAATATTATCTCTAAGCTTCATCTAATCTACCCACATAAATCGAGTACTGCCTCCTTTGGTCTCCTCCCAACCAATACTAGATATAATGAGTTAGTGTAATGTCAAACCATTAATAAAGGAATTCAAAGAAGGTCAAGCAAGTTGACACTATTCTCAATCTTACAAAGTAATAGCAACTGATCCATGAGGCACATGAAGATAGATGAATACCTATTTTCCTATTAAACAATGTTTTACATGGTCAATTTAATAATAAGACAAGCTTCAAAATCTAATTGGACAAGATGATTTTTTCATGTCGTTCCATGTAGATATATCACTGTGGGGGAATTAAATGAGGTGGAGCTATTTTACTATTTTATCACGTCAGAGAGGAACCCTAAAGAAGATCCACTTCTACTATGGCTCACCGGAGGCCCAGGTTGCTCCAGTTTCAGTGGACTTGTTTATCAAACAGGTTCTATTTCGATTGCCTATAAGTTAGTAGTAGGTCATTTCATGTGAAGTAAAAGATAATCAAGTCAAGTTAATAATATTTGCAATTTTGTATATATAGGCCCATTAAACTTCAATATTGTTGAGTACAAAGGAAGCTTACCAACTTTGATTTTGAATCCATATTCTTGGACAAAGGTGTGAAACATGATGCCCTTTCCTATCTTGTATCAAATTTTTTAATCCTTGTGATGAGGATACCTTAATGTTGTTATTTTTAGGTCTCCAACATAATATTTCTAGATGCACCAGTGGGTACTGGATTCTCATACTCTAAGACCTTGAAAGGGTATGATACAAGTGACATAAGATCAGCTAAGCAAACTTATAGCTTCTTAAGGAAGGTCTGAAACCTACGAATGACATGTCTATTATCATTATGCAAATGTATTTTACTATTCATTTAATTATGCATGTGCTTTGTGCTACAGTTTTTGATTAGTCATTCAGAGTTCATCACAAATCCACTCTATGTTGCTGGTGATTCATATAGTGGCATAGTTATTCCAATTGTTGTCCAAGAAATAGCCAATGGTGAATTCTTTGTTATTGAAATGTTTTTATTTTACTTTCATTAATTTATATTTGATAACTTGTCTTAGTTTTATGAGCTCCAGGTATTGAATCTATGCATAAACCACATATTAATCTCAAGGTACGTTTTTTCTTCAAGAAACAATAGAAGAAAATTAGATGACAAGAAAACAAATAGTTATTATTTATCTTGGATATAAATAAAGCTACATATGTTGTTCTCTTTAACCTTTGAATATGTAAGAGTTTTTGGAGACTCTTCACCAACATGTCAAATCTTGTTAATTATATAGGTTGGAGCCTAGAAGTGTTCTACCCTAACCTTGTTTTCTACAAATCTTGGCCAACTTTTGCATAATAACATAATATATTACCTTACACATTAACTTTAGTTGTAGAGCCGTACACAAATATCTTTCAATTTGACTATTTCAATTTAATAAGAACTAATACTTGAAAAATCAACTATATTATCCCATTTATACTTCTTTTCTAACATATCATCAAGTCTACTTTTAAGACTTGAGGAAAGTGGTCATGTGTTTTTACTCGTCAAGAAATATTGGCCTCAGGGATATTTAGAAGGAAACCCAGCAACAGATAAAAAATTTGACGAGAACTCAAAAATTCCATTTGCACATGGAATGGCACTTATATCTGACGAACTTTACAAGGTGATGTTATTCATCACATTTAATGTTACTTATACATTCTTCATTATTAGTTAACATATTTCTATTTGTTTTTGCAAATTGTTTTTCTTACTTAAAATTGCATTCCAGTCAGCAAGAAAAAATTGCAAAGGGGATTATGTAACTGAGGGTTCTAGAAATAAATACTGTTCTAAGGATCTTCAAGCCATATTAAAGGTGGTATTTTAAGAATAATATACTTTGATGTGTGCACCCCCATGGATGTCAATGACAAGAGTGACCATTTACATTTGCAGTGTATTGATAGAATTAATAGCGAACATATTTTGGAGGTTAATTGCTCTTCGGTATCTTCAAATGGAAATAACATGCAGCAAAGTCGGAGATTATTAAAAAAAGAGTCCACAAAATCTATGTTAGAACCCAAGATTCCTCAGTTTGGATGTAAGGTATGAGTCCATACACATAATCAAATGTATATATATATATATATATATACATATATATACCTTATTATTATGTCTATATGTGTCCTTGAGTATAAATCTATATGTATGTCTAAACTATATATCAACTTCTTCAATTGTTTAGATTTTATTAACTAGGATTTTATCATGTACAGTTATATAATTATTGGCTCTCATATTATTGGGCTAATGATGACAGAGTTCAAGAAGCTCTCCATGTCAAGAAGGTATAAGTCATACCAAATGAATGCACTAAGACTAAAATAACTCGTTATAAAAATTTTTCATCTATGATAACATTTAGGGAACAATAAGTGGATGGTTAAGGTGCAACACAAGCTTATCTTACACAAAAGACGTGGAAAGTAGCATTGCTTATCATCTTAACCTTGGTACTAGAGGTTATAGATCTCTAATATTCAGGTAAGTTATTAACATCTGTATCCATTTGCCAAAGTCAACAAGTTTCATAGTAATGATTTGTCTTATACTGCTTGTTTATATTTCTTTATTTGTGACATAGCTATGTTTTATGATCCTTTGATAGTGGTGACCATGACATGGGTATTCCATACATTGGTACTCATGAATGGATAAGATCCCTCAATTTCTCCATCATAGATGATTGGCGACCATGGTTTGTCGATACTCAAGTTGCAGGGTGAGCAACTATGTCTCAATCGTACCTATTTAATAATTTTATTAATGAAATTTACAATTTGTTTAGTACTCTTAGTACATGAAAATTTTGATATCATACCATTTTTTTTTCTTTTTGGGATGTAGGTACACAATGACCTATTCCAACTTCATGACATTTGCAACTGTGAAGGTAAGAAATATCATGGCTTGCTTTTTTGATTCTATCGAGAAAATAAATTCTAATATAGGGAGTGTTTGGTTTTATAGGGTGGTGGGCACACTGCATCAGAGTACAAGCCCAAGGAGTGTTTTGCTATGTTTAAGAGGTGGATATTTTATAATATTCTCTAATTGATGAATCTTGGAATTGCAGACTATTAGTTTTCTATGTAACTAAGCCCTTTGAGATTTTGTATTGATCAAAACACGTTCAATTGTAAATTAGTGGCTTGTTTATGGATTACTTAGGGGTTATCAATGGAAACTAAAAAATTCTTAAAATGAATGTTAAAACAAAAGTTAGATATGTCCAACTACTGGAAGCTCTAAAAATGAAGGAAAAATTGTAGTTAAAAATACAATAAAATTGCATCACGTTTAAATATCTTTCTTAAGATAACATTTTGTTTATTTTTAAGGCACTGAGATCATTACAAAATTGTTATGTTACTTGCTTTATGAGATCAAATGGTAAACAATAGGGAAGAAAATAACACATGAGCAAACAGAAACTAAAAATGCAAATATTAAGATGGACATAAGATAAAACATTTATAGATAAAATTAAAAGTGTTCATTATCTTTTTGCTTCCAAAAAGTGAGTAAAAATAAGTTAGCTCAATCTAGCCTTAGGGCATTCACAAGCCTTTAAGAGGGTTTATAGTAATACTTATAGATTGTATGGTAATGAGGGAACCTTTTAATTCAATAAGAACAATTAGCATGAGACTTGAACCCTTACTTGTGGCCTAGAAGCTAACCTTTTATTTAACAACAAAGCCAACTCTTGTTAATTAGACAATGAGTTTGTAAAAAAAGAAAAAAGAAAGAAACCTACTCAACTTTTTGTTTCATGAAAATGCTTAAAAGAACCTTAAATGTATTATTCAATTGAACATCAGCCATTTATAACCAATGGAGGCCTTTAATCTCTCTTAATCAAATGTTGGCTTAAGTGAGTTAGGATGAGGTCTCCACCCAACTCAAGTTGGGTGCTAAGGAAGAGCAATATAATAGAGAAAAAACAATGATGTAGCAAGATTATGTGTAGTTGTACATAGTAATTACTTGTTAGCATGAGTTAGGGGAAAGTTGGCAAAGAATGGCACATCAAGAAGAATCATCTTGGAAAGAACTCATTATACCTTTTGTTATATGAAACTAAATCAAAAGATGTGGGGATCAAAAGATTATTCTCATTTCCCTTTTTATTTTTTTTGCTTGCATTTCTTTCTAAGTCTCTCTCTCTCTCTCTCTCTCTCTCTTGCTCCTCTACTTTATCTTTCCTTTATCAAATTCTCAATTTCAATGCTCGCTTGCAACATTTTGGTAATTTTGTTAAGAATCAAAGTGTGATAAAAGATGGCAACATGTTGCAAGATCAACTCTGATAACAAGATGTTCTAATCCTAGGGTTTGATACCTTCTTAGCCATACTTATCAACATTCTACTTCTATTTCTTAGAACTTCGTTTGCAAAGGTATCCAAAAGAAATTGTTTGAAATTTTACATCATTTAAATTGCTTGGAGAATCAAGCCATAAACCTGCCCTTACATCCTAGACATACCATTTCATAGTAGCCCAAACACTTTTCTTCATTGTAATACCTTGAAAACTCCATACCAAATGAAATGAAATTCAAGGTCTATTCAGTGAAATTTGGGTGCAAAATGAAATTGAGTTCATTTCAGGGCTAAATTTGATAGGTTCTAAAATTCTCATTTAGTGACCTTTAGGAATCCAAAATCACCTCAAATGAAGCATAGTAACTTGAACCGGCCAATTGAACAACATATCCAAAAATTAGCTTAGTTGGTCAAGATTAGGGCTCTCATTTGCCAAACACCCTTCAAGGGTTTAAATTAGGAAAGAAGTGGCATTTAGGGCACTTTGAGGATTTGAAATGACCCAAAAATCCATGGGATGGCATAAACTAACGAGACACACAACATATCCAAAAATCGAGACAATTGGCCAAGATTCTAGAGAGTACCTTCAGTGGGCTCTAAATAAGGAAGGTTTCTAAAGAAAATTACTTTGGACAAACCTATACCTTAAAATTTGTGTCTTGATCATGTGGTTCCAGAACTATAGGTTATACACCTAAATTCCTAGTGATTAGGAAGATATTAAATTTTATTAAATTCATATGAACCCATGAAGGCATGACCACCCCAAGCATGTGCAAGTCACATGGGTAAAACACCATGATCAGGTGCACCCTCACCCTACTTAACCACCGTGGGACGTCTTCACTTATTTGAATTCATGAAGAATGATCCCATGTACCATACTATTGATTCAGTACACACACACTTATGAGACGTCCCACTTAAAATCTTGAAATCCATGAAAGAATGATCCCATGCACACCATGTTGTGATCATGTGCACCATTTTTCACTTGTGCTAAAATTGGCCAACATGAGTGTGTGAGTGTGTGTACATGTGTGTCAACCAGATTAGAAGTTTCTAGAACACAAAGGACACTCACTTACAAACCCTAGCCATCACCCTACACAAAAAACCAAAATAGAAAGTGTATAAAAAGGGGATCTCGCCATGGTGCCAAGGTTAGATACCTTTCTCTAATAAAAACAACACCTTTGCTCAAACCTAGATCAGAGAGTTTCCTTAAGGCTCAAATTTGAATATCTGAATACAATATGGTGCCTCTCATGTTGTGATACTATACTCACTTGGCTAGATGTCCAAAAGAAAAGAAGCGAAACATGCCTTATTTGCCTTGTGTGATGAGCAAGCAAGAGAACTAAAGGAAAAAGGTTCTAAGAGAATATTCTCTCTTACTACGGGACGTTCAGAATGGATATAGAAGGGTTCTAGAATGAATATATCTTCTGAATTTGAATTAGAATTAAGCTAAAGAATATTCCTATATGCCATAAGAAAATTGGCAAGTTTAGTGATCCTTGTGCATACTTACCATGTCTCTCTTCTAGTGTTTGGAAACTTGCTCAAAAGTGAAAAGCTACCCATGCTGCTCAAGCTACCTAGGACATCCCCCCTTGGCTCTTCAAAAAACTATAAATACACCCTATGTTGCTCACAATCCCTCATTCCAAGAACAAGAGAGACTCCTCCCTATTGTACTCTCGTATGTCTTCTTCTTCTTCACCTCTTTTCTCATTTTCTTTTGTGTATAAGCGAGAGACTTTTAGTTTCAATATTTAATGATTAGTAGAGAGTTGTTTTGCTGAGATTCGAAAGTGCTAAAATGAAGGGAACCTCTGCTGGAATTTGGGGAAAATGTCTCATCTAAGGTGGAAGTCGTTTCCCTTAAATACCTTTTTCTTGTTTAAACCATTAGCATGCTTATTTTTGTGAGATTTGTTTTTTTTTTTTAAATCATTTAGTATAGTTTCAGTTTTTAGTATTTATGCATGTTTCAGTTTGATTTCATTCATTTTCATGTATGCATGATGAATGTCCTTTGCTAGTACCATGTTTTTAGGGATTATCTAAATGCTTGATGCATATGGTGAATGGTGAATGTTTTGTTTTAGTCTAGGAAATTCTGAATTTATTTTTCAGTTTAATGCCATATTTTGAGATTTTTATTTATATTTCATGATTATGGGATTTAATATGAGAATATGGTGATCCTAACCACATACCACCATAGTAGACAAATGGTTGCTATGGTTATTCTCTTCTTATGATTAGTTCATAAGGTTTGTAATACCTAAGTGATTGGTTGGTGGGTTAGAGTTCCTAAGTCCAAAGTCCAATGAAATTGACTAAGAAAGGTCATATTTCACTCTAAGGAGTCATTTAGTTGAGAACATCAAGGGCTAAAAAACTCTTTTGGTCTAAGTTCCAACTTTATACAACTTCATGCTTGAAACGCCTAAGGTTTGTTAGTGTTTGAATTATGAATGTGTTAGTGATTTGAATATAAAAATGGTTATTTAAGATCTAATGAGCTTAGTGCTCACCCTTCCTTTAACATTTTTCAGGAAATTGAATATGTAAGGACTTGGGACATCTCCTTTAATTTTTATTTAGAAATTTCTATATACGACATGTTTGCCCAGTTTTGTTATAAATTCCACTGCAACTATTTTAAGTTGAAAGTTATGAAATTTGTATGAATCAATAAAAATTAAAATTCCCTTTATCTCTTATGATGTGGCCTTGTTTAAATTTAGTTGGATTATGTACTCTTATTTTGCATTAAGGCATGGGATAATGAGAATAGAAAGTCAAGTGTGCATCACTTGTAAAGTAACACCCAACCTGGCCCGCCTTGTGGTTAAGTCCACTGTTTCAATAGTGGTTAAGTCCAAATACTCATAGAAAGAATATGGGGATCGGGGTGTTACATTCATCTACTTTACATTGGACACACTATTTATGACCACTAGTATTGCAGTGCTTATCCTTCTTGGTTAAATACCTTCCTACAATGTATTTTGACAAATCTTCAGCTCCCAAAAATAAGAGATACCTTCATTTTCTATGAGAACCTTTGACTTGGTTGTTTCATATTAGTGTTTCCTTTTGTATCATGATACACTGGTCGATCAAAGTTTTACCATGTCTTCCTTCTACATGATTGATGTTGCTCTCTGGTGGTTGCATGGCTCCATAACACAAATTTATTATTTACTTGGGTAAATTTTGCATGTGATTCTAACATCCGTTGTGGCCTTTCTTCTTTCATCAACTATGAAGTTGCTCACTATAATCTTGACAATCTTCTGCAATCATTGCTTATATGGTTGAATTGAGATGATCTCAACCTAAACAATGGTTATATCTCAATTAAACCTATTTTTGAGGTTAAGTGATGATATTTAATGGGAGTTGTTCCTTCTCAAACCTCAAACATTACATGAGGCTATGGATACTAAGAAATTGGTGAAAGATAAGTTTAATGCTTTTGAAGTTATTTCCCTAACAAGTTTCTCCCATTTTGCCCAATTCTCAAACTCTCCACCACTTTAGCACCCAATTTTCCCAACCATGGGTCCAGCACATTAAACCCCCAACTTGACCTTATTTTATCCCTAAGTGGCCACTCTCTCTAGATAAATTATCCACATGTCATGAACACTACCTTTGCTTCAACTGTGAAGAAAAATTCACTCCATAGCACAAACCTAAAGTCAAAACAATTCATGTATTTTCTTACTCCAATGAGATTGAGGAGTCAACAACTATATCAAAGGCTTTTACATTTGATGATACTCGATACTAGGACTCCCTACAAGTGTTGGGTTTGATGATTAGCAATCTCATTTCATGCCTTTTATAGTTACATTTCACCAATGACTTCATGCACATTTAATGGACATAAGGAAATATCCTTAGTGGATAATAGATATACTTATAACTTTCTTCAAACTTGAATGGCCACGTTCTTGGGATTCATTTTTTAATAAATGGCTCAATTGCAAGTTCTTTAGGATGTGTAGTTGTCTTCCCATTGATAGTATGAATATTATTTTAAATTGGATCTGAACTTTGTCCTTTTCTATGGTGCAGATTTGGTGCTTAGAGTTCAATGTACCACGACTCTTGGACCAACCATCTTCAAGTATAGGGAGCTCTAGATGTTAATTTACCCATAGTATGGACTAGATTTTCCTTTCAATGTGTGATTCCCTAGTTATTCATAGTTATCATTGGTTCTACTCAAATGCTTGGATCATACCAATGCTATAGTGTAAAGCTTTCATCTTTCTATTTTAGACTTTCCATTGTCCCATTTGACATCTCGATTGAATGCTATAAATCATATCAATCTGAAGCCATATTTCATTGGTTGACATCCCTAAAGCACCCTTTTTATTTTCTATGTTGTCCTATATACCATCACATTCCATTTTTACCTAACATTCCTTTGATTAATGTTCCACTCTATCAATACCTGCACTATTAGAAGAGTGAAAATAAGACTTGATACATGATGTGTTATTGGAGTTTTAATTTGGCCAAGTACCAAACCTTTCTCTTTACCCATTCTTGTGTTAAATAGAAAGATGAGTATTGGTGATTTGTGTGGACTCTGAGCTTTAAACTTAGTCATAGTTAAATGCCATTTCTCACTTCCAACTATGGAGAAATTGTTGGATGAGCTCTTCTAGGTTCTTCTATTCTCTAAGCTCGATCTTTGAGCAAGTTACCATCAATTGAGGACTTACCCTTTGGATTCTATAAGATCACTTTCTGTGCACATGAAGGACATTACGAATTCCTTGCCATGTCATTCAACCTCTCGATGCTCCCTCTTCCTTCCAAGTGATCATGAATCAGATCTTCTTGGATTTCTTAGTATCTATGTTTTGGTATTCTTCGATGCTATATTGGTTTGTACTTGGTCATGACAATTGCACATACAACACTTTGAGTTTGTTTTGGAGATTTTGCATGTTACAAACTTTTATGTATCATATTTAGGGCACATCATATTTGAGTATGGGTGGTTCTGGATCTTGAGAAGATTGTCACAGTTTAACATGGGCCAAAACCCTATTCTATCAAACAACTTCGTGGCATCATGAGGCTTGCAAGCTAACTATTACAATGTTACAAAATTTTCTTCTATAACTACCCCTTTAAAAGCCTTGCTATGCAATGATTCTCTCTTTGGTTAGCTTGTGCTTCCTATATTTTTCAATTGATGAAGATGACCCTAATTTCCACTTTTGGCATTGGAATTGTTAAACTTTGATGCTCGCTTCATATTTCATGTTGATGCTTGGGGATGGGGTTGGTGTTCTTTCTCAACTTGGACATCCACTCACCTAATAAATAAGGTGGTTAATGCATCCTTGCAAAAAGTTGTAGTCCATGTATGATACTTTTAGTTGTCATTAAAGAGGCGTGATCAAGTGGCACTTGTATTTATTAGGTCAATGCTTTTGTATTGTCATTGATTATCAAAATTTATGGTCTATTATTCACCAAACCATCCACAAAATAGAACACAATATCAACATGCTAAACTACTAAGCAATGATTTTGAGATGATTAATCAACAAAGACACTCCAATTTACCTCATTATCCATTATAACACCTCATAGACTCCTATAATGTTGTTCAAGTGCTATAAAAACTAGTTTTTGTCACCTTGCATGTCCTTAGGGAGTATTTCTACTCCAATCATTCTAGTCATGCTGTCCTTCAAAGAAACCAATACTTTACACAAACAATTCCCACATTAAAACACTCGTGGTAGACTTATCTCAGTGCACCGTCGTATATTAGTTCCTATGCCTTTGCTTTAGAATACATCATCTTTCAAGACTACCAGAACTCTCCCATTGGTCACATGCCAATATTCAATGTTACCCTCTCCTAGATTGCAACTTCCTTCTATTGACCCAATTGCATGTTTATTAAAGCCTTTGCTTGTAGTTGTTACACATGTCAAAAAACCAAATGATTCAATGACTATTACAACCGCTCCCCATTCCAGATAAAGTTTGGGATTCCATTTTTATGGATTTCATTACTTATCTTCCACATTTAGTTGAGAAAAAAAGATACTTTTTTAATGGTTGTGGATCAACTCTTAATCATGCTTATTTTTGTGCCTTGGTTCTTAACCTCATTGACCCCTAGTATTGTTAACATTTTTGCTCAATAAGCTTGTAATAACATCTTTTCCTTCTTTCGTTGTCTCATACCACAAGCCCCTTTTCATGATCACTTTTTAGAGGGAACTCTTTTAAGTCTCAAGTTTTTTTCTCACTACAAATAATACTTATCACTCAAAGAGTGGTGGCCAAATAGAGGTGGTTAACTATTGCTTTAAAGATCATTTGTAAAATTTCATGGGAGATTTTTCTAAGACTTGGGTCTGCTGTCTTCCTTGAGTCGAGTGGCCATATAACACATATGGCATTCATTGGTTGAGAAGACTCTCTAAGGTTGTCTATGATGAACCGGCTCCAATTTTATTTGACCACGTGCATAGTTTATTATTAGTGGTTATAATTAATGACATGTTATTTGATTGTGATAAAGTTCTTTTACACTCGCAAAGACGATTTATTTTGTGCCAAATTTGTATAAGGAACTAAGCAAATGCTCACAAAATAAGCGCTTATTGTTTGATTTTCAAGTAACTCCTAGACCATTCTTCCCCAAGCAAAAGCCTTTCTAATTTGCATCATACAAGGTTTGGCCCTAGAAAGAACACAAGTTACTAAAGCATTTTACATTGGAGGATCCAAAGCTATTTGTCCTTAATAAAATCATCAAACTCACCCATCCCACTAGAGATACAAATGCTTTTATTAATCATTTCATAGTGTCCCTTAATAAGTTTAAAGTCCCCTCCAATAACCTAATTTACCCTAAATAAACCACTTAAAGCCATGAAATCAACCAAAAATCTTGGCAATCAAAAGGTTGATTTGGACCATGTACCCAAGAGATCCAAAAATCACTCTTTTCTTTTTCTTTCATTTTAGTTGAATCTAAGAAGACCTGACAATAGTACATAACCTTCATTCACCTATTGTCCCAAGCAGTCAAGATAGTCACTCCCTTGAAGACCCAAAAGTAGGTAGATGAACCCAATCAACAAGTCTCAATGGCCAAACTCCAATGCTAGCCAACTATCACTTGGAAGGTGATGACATCATACCAACTACCACTAATAACCTTTTTAACAGCCTTCCCCATCATTATTGTACGCACAACCCAAAGATTACATGAGAGAATTATTATTGAGAAAAAATCCAACACAAGAAGTTGCTAATAAAGGTCTAAGAAGTGGAATGTTGTGAAGGCACCCCATGGATTGCATAATCCTCATTCGAAGCATTTACTCTCATGAGATTCATATTTGCCTTTTTGGTACCTTTAGAACTTATTAAACAACTACTATATTGCTTTTTTAGTACCTTGAGATGCGCATTTGCATTTAGTCTCATGAGATGCTAAGGACATCTTTAATGATTATACCATTTATTTGGTTGATGTCTATACTACACCACCCACCCATTGGACTCTTATTTATCAAATTGTCTTTTCTAGTGGTTCAAAATTTATTAGACTGCACTATATGAGACCCATAACATATTAACCAGTTATTTAGACCATTTATAATACATAATTTATGAAATAAATATTTCTATTCATAATGCATATAATTAAAACTATTTACATTTAGAAATTACATGTAATTATTTAAATTTTTAAAAATTATAATTTAAAAATTATTTATTCAAAATAATTTGTTTATTTATTTTTAAAATACCACTTTTTTGTTTATTTTAAAAAAATTAGCTAATTTTTTTAAAAAATTACGTTATATTTAATAAACAAATATTATTTATTTACATTTATGAAATATAATTTTTGAAATATTTAAAATAGTTTTTAAATATTTAAATAAATTTATTAAAATATTTATATAAATTATTGTTACTTATTTAAAAAAATAATATTTACATTTTAAATTTTGTGAAAAATCTACTTTTATGTTTAAAGCCGAAATATATTTAATTTTTTGATTTTTTAAAGAAATATAAAATGATTAACTAAATATTACACATAAATAAAACCTACATAACTTTCAATAATTAATGCTAATTTTTATCTTTGTTATTACCTAAGGGTCTGTTTGGTACACTGAATATGATTTTATTTTTAAAGATCTACTCTGTACTCAAGTTCGCAGTGAGAACCAACCAAAATTTCATTAATTCATTCTTTTTTTTAGATCTTTCCGATAGATGGCCAGTGACCCAAGGAAATGAAAAAATCAGTTACATTTTTCATAGGATAGGATAAGGTTGGATTGGATAAAAATTAATCTCACCATTTTAAGCGGGTTTGCTTAATCCTATAATTGTAAGAATAACATGTAAGCCTAGATAAATATTTTATCCTATCACATTGTAGCCAAATATTTTATCCTAAGTGCGCCCCTAAGTGCACCCCTAAGTCCAATCCTATTTAATGTTGTGTGCCAAAGAACCCCTAAGTGTGCCAAATATGTCCCACCAATTTTAGCAAAAATGATGATACACTGTCCCTGTTAAAAATTTGAACTACTCTCTTCATTAACAGGGATCAAAGCTTTCCCTTCATCATCATTTCAATTTGTGATTGTATCTCTTTCATCTTCAACAATCATATTATATAATATTATACATGTGCACATTATATCGTTTATTTTTTTTCCTATTGCAAAATCGAGCAAGGGCCATACAATAGTCCAAGGAGATTAAAGCACACCAAATGCTCGCTTAATGTTTTTTCTTACAACCTTTTGCATTTGTTTAAACTTGATCCTTTTCGGATTTTCAAGATATGAAAAACTTGTAACTAATGTTGCCCACTCTGGATGAATACCATCAGCAAGATAATACCTTTTTGACTAATTTGATCCATTGATAGTAAACTATATATGTTTGGAGTGTATATGTGCAAGATACCATCGTACAAAAGAATTTGGTTGAGAACATTTATATCATTATTAGACCTAGTGACTTCAAAAAAAGCATGTCACATCCATATATCTATAGAAGCCACTACTTCTAGCATGATTGTTAGAACCCTATGATCCCTTCGATTAATTTTCTAGGCAATTGAGAATTTTCTCTAATGTTAGTGCATGCAATCCCAAACATTCTAGGAAAGCCATGATGTTCAAAATGCAATTGAAGTGAATGTTGAACGTCTTTCATTATTTGGTATTCTAAGATGTATATATATATATATATGTCCAAAAATCTTGACCACTCATCGACATAACTTGAATAAACATTCAATTACAATGCATTCACCGATACTTAAATACTTTAAAAATGATCAGCTAGTGCCCTATAAGCTAATTGTCGTACAATAGTGCATTTTTGGACGGGATAAGTATTTGTTTATTAGTTGTATCAAAATTTAATTGAAAATATTCTAAATGATTTTCAAGAGCATCTACACGCAAGGCCAATATCTTGTTCATTCAAAATCATGGCTGAAACATAATAGTAGAATAAATTAGTTCATTAGCAAAATAATCTTTGAGAAGTTGTTCATGTTTTTTTTCATGATCTCGATTGAAATGCCTTTGTAGTCTCAGACAATGGCTAGATGCTTTACTTTCTAGTTATTTTTTTTCATTTCAATAGGATGAAACACATTTGCTCTTTAGAATCATCCAACTACTAATTGATTAAAAATTCTTTGATTTTTTCTAATTGGGTCGGATCTATTAGCGTATGTAACTCCAACTTCATCACATCTAAAGTATGGCAACGACATTCACCATATTTATAAAAATATTCTAATGGCTAGTTTCCAACAACTAGTTTCAACAAATAGTTTTCAATGGTTAGTTTTGAATGGCTAATTTTAAACGGATAATTTCTAATTGCTAGTTTCTAATAGCTAGTTTGGAATGGTTAGCTTGTAATGGTTACTTTTTGATGGTTGGTTTGTAATAGCTACTTCAATGAAAATGATATTAAATTAACACAAGATTAAATGATTGTAACATCTCGAAAACTTCATATGAAATTTGAATTTTCACCTAGAAAATCATATGGAATTGACGAATGAGAATTTTGGTAAGTCCTAGTTTACCCAAATGAGGAATAAGAATCAATTTAGTGGATTTTTGGAAGAAAATATATGAATATAATGCATAACATGGGATATCATAGCAAAAAAATACAAGGATATGTACAATTTTTGATGAAAACAGGATTAGAAAGTCAACCGGGATCGAGATTTGGCAAAAATCCAAAAAGAAAGTAAGAAATTCGATTGAAAAAATAAAAAAAATAAACTTACAATACATCCTATGGTCCACAATCGATCTGCCAAAATCCAACGAACGTGATTAAAACCAAACCGAACGCCCGGGTGCACCGGATCAACAAAATCCAACAGCCAGAGATTCGCATACGAAACTCGAGGATGATTGTGTGGTCAGAACGGAATTCGTTGATTGCGAGCCGAGATCCGCACACTGTGATCGAGAATAACCCGACGGTCGAGATCAAAGTCGCTTTGGTTAATCGCGAATCGTGCTACGCTTGAGGATCATCCAACAATCCAAATTGAAGTCGTTTGGATTAATTGCGAAATGTTGATGCGCTCGAGGATCATCCAACGGTCCAGATCGAAGTCATTTTGGATTAATCGTGAAATGTTGATGCGTTCAAGGAGAATCCAATAGTCCAGATCGAAGACTCTGATTTTCGTTGATGGATCCAAGATTAATCCGATGGCTGTGATTAAAGGATCTGAGATTAAAGTGAAAATTACAGCAAAATTATCAAAAAATACAAAAAAATAATGAAAAATAGGTTTCTAATTCCGAAAATTATTTCTAAAATCCAAAAAATCCAAAAAATACTCATTTTGCTCTAAAAATTAGAAAGTATGAAATTAAGGAGAATTAGAGTGTTTTATTCAAAGAATAACCCAAAACTTTTTATTTTTCTCCCTTGGAAAACCTATATAAACCCCCTAGGCTCTCAATTTCATTCATTCCAAAAATAAAAGTTGAATTTTCCTCTTGTTTTCTCTAAGCCTTCTTCTTGGCACCTCTTCCCATCTTCCCTTCTTATGTGTGTGAGAAGTTCTTCTCCCGAATTGGAGAATTAAGTTGGGCAATCTTCATTGGCATTAGTACGCGGGGGAAATTGTTGCCAAAATTTTGGAAGAAAACATCACAAGGCAGAAGTAATTTCTAGAACACCCTTCTGTTCTTATTTAAATTCATGGCATATTCATCGTTTGTGTGTTTTTCACTGAAATCAAAGATTTTCAATTTCAATTTCAGAATTTTAAATGTTTATTTTAGTATTTCAGTTTTGATTTATGTTTGAGCAATTATATCATCCATGCCATATTAGTATCATGCTTAGGCTTTTAAATTAAAGTACGATGCATGTTTTATAAGTGTTTCATGAATTGACTATGTATATTCTGAATTTTAGTTTGATTTCATATTCTGAAGTTATTTCATGAGATCATGATATGAGAATTAATCTAAGATGATGGAGATAATAACCACGTACCATCATAGTGGTCAAGG
>JAJIYU010002231.1:0-31346 GCA_030144865.1 Tinospora cordifolia | reverse complement strand
CTAATTGACAACTGTTGATAACTAAATGTTTGAAACGCCTAATGGATGATAAGTGTTTGCATGTTCAGTGTTTGGTTTAAATAATGCTATGGATGTACTATGTATGATCCATTGGGCTCTTGAGCTCACCCAATCATTTTTTCAGGAAATTATTGAAGACGATGCCTCTGCAGATCAATGTAAATTAATGACAGTGTACAGGACAGTAGAAAATGATGTGTATTGTAGGGCTTGATTATGTCAAATGTCCGTAATATTTGTATTATCAAAAGATGTTTATGGAGCCCACAAAATTATTCATAACTTTGATAATGAAGTAATGTTTTCAGATTATTGTATTTAAATTTTATCCCTTGGATATAAACTGTTGAAACTAACAGATAAATGAGGAAAAGAAAAAGTAATATCCCCAGTTCTCAGATAGAAAACAGGACTGACTGTACTCAGAAGAGATGACGTCTCACGCTACGAGACTACCACGTCACTTATGACGTATGTGATAGAGAAAGAACGGGAGCTGGGGGTGTTACATTAGTGGTAAACCTCACTGATGAGGTTATTTCTACAATAAGAATTATTTTCTATTTTAGTAGAGCATGGGCCTAGATGTTCATTGACTATTTTATTCATTGAATTATTATTTGAAACACAACCATGAGGCCAAATGTTAGTTTGATTTTTATTGAGGTTAAATTGAACAAATATGTCATCCCATGTTTTAGTTATTAATCGACTTGTTTATTCATCTATTTACTTATGTGATCTTGTGGGATGTGACCTGATAGGACCACAAGATTATTATAGTAATGTAACAACAATGCCCGAGTTCTCGATTGTGATACATGTATGCTTAAAAAAATGTATACGTCTATACATATGGAATACGTATGTTATAGTTATGATTCGAGAATCAAGGTGTTACAGTACCATGCCACCCTTGCCCATCGACATAGGCTTCTACTCGGATATTTCACCATCCCCACACAATTTTGCAAATGTCTCGACGACTAACGTCTCCCGAGCCCCACTATACTTAACTGTCCCATGCTAGCCAAACATAAAGGAACAAGCTCTTCCATTCTCATCGACCATTCACCAAACATGGTCCGTCATTCTCCAAGTCCAGGTTTTCTCCATACCTCGAATTCCTACGTGTCCCATACGACGCAGAAATCAAAGATACATGATCTTCCTGATCTTGTGTCCTAACTAATTGAGTGTTCTATTTTCACACGTTTTCAGTCTCTAACCTATGGCCTAGAAGTTTTCATTTATGATCCACTGTGCGACCCTTGGCAATACTCGTCTCTACTTATGGTCTCAATTCTTGGTTGAATGGTTCCTCCATCAGACTAACAACCCTTATCAACTTTTGATACCACTTTGTATTCTAGTACATTCCTTGCCCTTAAACATGACATCATAGTTTTCTCGTAAAAAATAAGTATGGTCTTCCACTCCGATTACTTGTATAAACTGGTCGAACAACCTCTAGTCAGACAGTGAGATCGAAGTTTACTTAGCAACTGGCTTTCTAGAACGGGATAACCTATCTCTCTTTCAATGTTTAGCTTTACTTAGGACAAGGCTTACCTATGATCAGCTCAACTTGTAATCTTCGTATCTAAACAAAACATTTGAAAACATATATCTCCTTTTGAAAAATAGTTTTTCAAAACAACTTTCAATTTCAGAAAAGGAGGTAGGCATTCTAAATTAACTCAAGTAAAGGTCTTTCTGATTAGTCGACTCTTTCTAACTCTTGCCTAGTACATCTACTGATTGAGCTTTGATACCACCTTTGGTATCAGAATAAACATTTTTCTTAATGTGCTACAACCTAAGCTCTGATACCACCTTTGTAACAACCAACCTCCCATCCATGGGCCCATGTCATTCGACAATATTTTTCTCTTTCCTTGGGCCACCTTGGAGGCGAGACCCTGTGTTACATTAATCTCTTTCCTTTCTCTTCCCAAATCCTTGGGGCTTTTTGAGTAATATTGACTCATGCACATATTTCATAAAGGTAAAATATTGAGAAATATTTAATTAAAACATTTTAATGTCATTAATCAATTCAAAATTCAAAGGGTACATAGTTTTTGTGCTTATTACAACGAATATTATTTCAATACTTGAATAAAGTAGATTGGGCCAACATGCCTTACAATTTAATAAAATCTAAAGAAAATATTCTAAGCGACTCTCACGTAGCCTTGATTTATCACTTTCTTAAAAAAATAGAAAAAAGGGTGAGCTTAAAGCCAAGTGGATCATTCCAAATATTTAAATTATTATTTCAACAAATAGGATAAACATGTCAGGTACTTTCAAATATTATATGATTCACACAATTCATAGTTGTAGTTAAGATCGAAAGAGGTTCAACCTCTGTGTTCCAGGTCTAGGATGAGAAATCACGTTAGAAAGTCAAACCCTTAATAGTGAAGTGGGATCACTCTAGAAGCCCAGTTCACTCTAGGGTCAATCCTAACGCCTAGTTCCAAATCAAAGGTCAAGTATGCCGGATTTAAGGTTGGAACATATACGAAAAAAATCATTCCTCGTATCAGTACGTGGTTAAAGTCTTAATTAATCTTTTGTTAAGTGTAAAACATAAGATTCATGTATGTAAACTATATATAAACATGAATTAAAAATGTAAGCATACTAACCTCATAGGATAAAATCATAAATCATGCATCTTTATTCATGCAAGCCTAAACATGCATATTCTACATGGCATGTATAATGGTGGATCATAGATATTCAAAGCATAACACACATGCAAGCCTTAATTAAATTGAAATAATAAATTAAAATGGAAAATCATCTCCACCCTTAATCGCTTAATCCTTTAATCTTGAGATTCCTTGAATCTTTGTTGAACCTTCACAACTTTTAGCACAGAATTTGTATAGAATTTTATTTCTCCACCTTCCTACTACTTTAATTGTTATAGCCAAAAAATGAAAAAGATGCCAAGAATGAGGCAAAGAGAGCAAGAAGAGAATTGTTTTGTTCTTGTTGGAATGAAGAGAGTGGTGCACGTGCTTGTGTTTATACAGAGTTCTAATAGACAAGTTTTGACAGTTTAGGCTGTCTTCATTGTAGAAACCCTTCTAAAACTCTTCCTTTTTTTTCATTTTATTTGTTTTCTATGCATAAGAATTAGTAATTAAAGTTTTTAGAAGTCGCTAATAAAATCTTTTGGGTTGATTTCCTTTTAGAAATCTTTCTAATTCTCTATTTTACTTGTTTTCCACTCCCATATAATAGTAAATAATTGTTTTAGAAGTTGCTAATACATTCTTTTAAGTTAATTTTATTTTAGAAACATTTCTAATTCTCTATTTTACTTTATTTAAATTATTTTATTTTATGTATTTTTTAATTTTAATTATTTGACAAAATTTTGGGGTAGTATAGACTTTTACGTAGAGCCAACAAAGTTTGTGTAACTTCTATTGTATCAAGATATCTCAAACTTGTATTTGCCACATGTCAAAATTGTTCTTGCCTTTAAATCTTTAATATTAAATTTTGCATTCAATACACTCACAATATTGCTCGCAAAATGATCTTCACAAAAGCAAATTACCAAAGTTTTTCCATTTTTCAATATGAATTAATAACTTCTCGAATATAACTCTTATGCCAATTTGTTGTGCACAATAGAAATAGAAATGAATTAAACAAGTGCGCACACTCTAATAATCAATTATCAAAATAAGCACAAAAAAGCATACACAATAACGCACATATGTAATGTGGTTCAATATATCATTTACTTCCACAAAAAAAAAGAAAGAAATAATTTGTTATGAGAGAATGTAAATAGGTTACAACCTTTGATTAAATCTACCCAAATCGTCTCATATAATAGTGATTTCATGCAAATCTTTAATTTTTAGAGGCACTCTTTTGACACATTCGACAAAGATCTTTATATAATAATAGAAGTCTTAATTGGGTTTTAAAATATAAAACTAACTAAGCTTTCTACTTGCACTAAGAAACTAATTCGTAAGGAAACTAGACATCAATTGAATTATAAATGGAATGATTTAGAGTAACCTAATATACTACCTTGGCTTCTTTGTTGTTTGATATGCCTGAAAATTTCCCCATTAGTTCTAATTGAAAGGATAATATGTAAGACTACACAAGATTAAATTTACTCATCCTTTGTTAAAAAACTAATGCTACCATTCTAACCCCAGCCTATTTCTCTAAATAATGACCTTTCAAACACAAGAACAAAAATGAGCACTCTAAGGATCAAGAAAAGTTTTGGGAAGATGCTTGCAAATGATTAGGGATCCATAGTATCCAATGGCAAAAAGTTGCGAAGCTAAGGAGATGCAATTGCTTTTTACATGATGAGAACATGAGCTCATCCACATTGATGTCCCAACGTAAGTACAATGCAAAACATCACAAACAACCCATTATTACATAGGGCTCAAGGTTCGCATATCTTTTTGTGAAATCATAACAAATTGGGTATTAAAGTCCCTAACCTTCGCATGATGATCAAGGAGTAGGGGGATAAATGTTGTATCATTTGCTTGAAGTCCAAGTAGAAGGGTTTGAAGTGAACCACATTAGGAAATGGAAGGATTGTGAAGGCTAGTGCAAAGATGAGTGTGAGCACACATCATCATGCAACACAAATCCAAGCACACGTCATTGCTAGAAATGAAAGATTTTGTACTCATCCTCGGCCTAATGTGGTTAATGCCAACTACGGTAAAAACAACCTCATCAACAAAATGACTTCATAGATGTTATTTGTGGCCAAGAGATCTGGAATTGATGCTTATATCTTGACACTAGAGTTGTCCAATTCAATAAAATTACAACTAGTATAAGATCAATTATCCTACAAAGATTATTTCCCTTTATTAAAGAAAGTACGTGATAATGGAATTTATGAAAATGGAGAATCATCTAAATATGCTAGGGGCGAATTAGGCAACTATACAATGACCTATGGACTGGTAATCCTAATGGCAACTCAATTATTTTATTAAAAAGACTTTCAACAAGCAATAAAGAAGGTTTTCTTTATTTTTTTCCTTAATAGAGTATGTCAATCCGTGTTGTCATTTTGTTTTCTTTTTTTTTTTTTTTTATTTTGCATTGTTGTTGGTCAAATTTTGCGCCAAAAAATATTTTATACACAAAGAAGGGCTTACATTTTACAAGGAACCAAAAGAAGAAGAAGAAAAAACTTATAATTTAGCCTAAAGAAACTATTTGTGAACATAAAGACATTAATATGGCTTGACTACTAAGTCCATAATAAAATAGCAATAACAATAACAATCATTTTAGTTAAGTTGGTATGACGAGTATGAATCGAAGTTGTTAATTTGCATAACACAAGATCCAATACAAATTACAAAATTAGATTCAAACATTTGCTCACATTATTTTATTAATGATGATTTATTGTGACGCAACTAGACATTAAATTCAATTAGCCAAAAGTAGATCGCAGTTAGGATGTTGGAATAGGTAGAATAATACATAAAATTGATATGCCTCTCTGCATCACATGTTCCTTTCTTCTTTGCTTTCAAAATGTTGATTTTTTAAAAAAAAAAAAAAAAGGAAAGAAAGATGCATGTCCAGGAGCTAGAAAAGGCTAAAACCTCTTGTTAATGACTAAGAAGGTGAGTACAAAGACTAAAGCCATTTGGAATTTGAACAAAGACCATGCAAGGCAACTACATGGTATCTCTCTCACTTTCATTAAGAAAAAGAAAACTTTTACACATTCATAAGAGGGGGAAAAAAGAAAAGAAAAAAAAAATTAAAATCCCTGACTTCTAATGCTCATTACACCAACCAAGATATCCCAAACAACTCAACGTGAAACAATTAGGTAGGTTGGATTAGCTTAGGAATTAAGAGTCCATGCAGGTTCAACTACCAACTCAAACTTCATTAGGAATATTGATGTTGCTTTAATTAACATTTTCATTTGACACCTTTATAACTAAATGAAATATTAAATTAATCGTTGCATTGTAATAACATTTTTTATATGACTTCAGCATTCACTACTACATAAATAGGTGTACATCTTGAAATAACTTCGCTTATTTATTTCATAATTATAAGTAGTGTTGTTTCATAAGAAAAATACATGCGCAACACTCAACCCTGACTAACCCAAAGTATTATTAGGTCAAGTTGGTTTGATATTTTCTTAACACAGATTTTGATTAGGTTGGTGATTAGCTAAAACCAAACTAGCCTAATCCAAACCATAAACATTGCTGCTCCTAATATATGGAAGAAGCCTCAACTACTTTGAACAGTTTTTACAATTTTTGGAAGAAATAAAAATGCTAATAAATTCCACAATGATGAAACCTAACCATGAATTGCAAAAAGAAAATGCAATATGCAATCTAAAATCATTCAAAGTCCCAAAATTAATGATAAGATAGTCTTTGTTCCATTGCTTCTTTCTCCCTTGAGAACAAATTTTAAGAAATAACAACAAAATCACAACCTGGTAACAGCTAACCATCTAACTAGCTATCTTGTTATCTCACCTCATCATAGTAAAACACAAATCATCACCAAAACCAAAAGAATCCCATATCCTCAACAGACTTAAGATATTCATCAAGCTTATGAAAAGAATCAAATCTTTATCTCCAGGACTTCTAGACTCTGAGCAAGAAAATACTAAGTTCAGGGCCTCCAGTACCTTCAGGATTCATCATGTACAAAGCCTCAGAATCTCTAGACCCTTTAACACGCTCAAACTTCGCCCTCATGAACATGATTTCTTCATTGTCATCAAAATTGGCTCCATTCCCTGGTAACACACCAGCTCCCATTGTTACCGGCTCCAGCGCTTTCAGCAGCTTCAGTTCTGCAGCTCCACATTCCCTCCTCATGGCAAATCCACACTTCTTCCCGTTGCAATAAGTCCTCCAAAGACTCTCCTCTAGCAACTTGATCCCTTTTTTCCTAACCATATTCCGGTCACATTCTAATGCAATTCGAACCAGCCCAGATGCCATTTCTCGAATCAAACTGCTAGTTGGTGTGGCAAGTTCAATGAAGAAGGCAGGATATGACTTGGGATCTTCTTGAAATGCAAAGTTTACATGGCCTTTTCTGAACCCGAAAAGCGTTCCAACAACTCGAGTACCAAGGCTAAGTGACAAACTTGATGACGATCTATGCTTGCCAAAGACACTGAGCACTGATCTGAATCTTGAAACTGAGACAATTGATACTTTCTTCTTAGATGGTGGCACCACTGTCATGACTGTATTGTTATTACTATTAATATTATCAGATTCTCCATTGATAATGTCATCTTCATGAACACGTAGTTGTGAGGAGGAGAAGGAGGTTAAGGCTTCTTCATCATCATCTTCATCCTCACCCTTTTTCCTCCACTGGAAGTATCTTTTGGAGAAGGAGTAATCATGGGGAGTTCTAGCCATGATAGTCCTCATTTTTGGGAGAACAAAACAAAAAGAAAGGAACTTTTGCTAAGTAGAAAATATTCGGGATTTTAATTCTCAAATCTATCTACTTATTGAGTGTAAGAACACTACATTTATTCATTGGCTCTAGTTCTTTCAATGATTTCTATATTAGTATAAGAGAAGTGAAAATTTGAATCCGGACAAAAGGGTGGTGAGCAGTCCCACCTAACACTGGCACGAGGAATACAAGGAGAAATTGGGAAGTCGGGAAAGGCAGAATTCGGAGGCACCAAATTGAGAGGTTAGTATCTAGGAAGAATAGTAGTTTTATGGAATCTATGAAGAGTTACAATTATTATTATCATTCTTTTCATATTATACAGAAAGGGAAACTTGACCATTGTTTAAATTGTGCTGACTTGTACTGGAAATGGGTAACAGATCCAGCAGATATAGACACACCAACCACACCTACCGGGATCACTACCACCACCAGATCTGCCATGTTCTTCATTAATTTCTTTTTTTTTTTTTTTTAACTCTTAACAGGTCAGATTGATGACTTTTTAGTTAGCGATGTAGCCATTCAAATAGGCGTCAGTTTAATTCAATTTTTCCTTGCCTGAACTAAATGATTCTGACGTTTCTGGATATTTATCAAGGAATTAGCATGTTTTGGTCTGTTGAGAGGGAAAAATTAATTGGGTCTTAATGTTTACAGCTGATTGTTCCTTAAAACAAAAAATGGCCACAGAATACAGTTCAGATAATGAGATGCAAGAAAAAAACAACTGTTACTACCCCAAATTATAAGACTGACTATGATCTAATCAATGGCTGCCATTTTATTGCACTCAACAGAAAATTAATATTTTTTGTGTAACATCAATCTTACCAAACAATGGACCATATGTTGCACTAAAATCTTACCAAGACCGACCATAATTTCTGTTATCCCTATGCTAAGACTCCTATTAACATTGTCCCTCTAAAATAACTAGGTCACTAAAATCAAACTAGTGCCTTCGAGTTTTGACTTGTATAGCCACATAAAATTTTGAACTTTCAATTAGCACAATTAGGTTAACCACTTGAAGTCGAAGCAGAAATACCGAATCCTAACAAAAATCCTACCTAGTGAAACTTTTCGCACTAAAAGACTGCCTTTGGACAAGTTTGAATAGAAACCCTAAAAAAAATTTAATTTATTAATAAAATGCTTCTTAAAAAATGCTTTCTTCTGCAAAACATGTGACTTGTGAATCAACCTAGAGTTTCATTTTGAAGGGTAGGTGCATCACTAGCACATAAGAGCCCACATGGGATTTTTTCTATTAAATATCTTTGGGCCACCGACCCATGTTCTTGGGTCAACTAACATTGATGTAAACTCAACAACTTAGGTAGTAAACAAGCTGATTAAGTTGAAATCAGCAAACAAAATGACATCTTAGTAGATTGGATGAATAATTGCTACAGCGCTCAAAAATATTTGTTAAAATGAAAATATGAATACATGCCAGAGAAAGAGAATATTACAGAGGGAATGAGTTTTGCAAGCATTCCACAGAAAGGCAGCATGGTAAATTCAATGAGATTTGTCAATGCCCTTCATTTGAACCTCGTAATTAACTAATTTTCACTTGCTCATCCATTCCATCAATCAACACTTTGAGAGAGAACTCAAGGAACATCCAGGTCTTCAGGGCTTCAACCTCCAATAACAGTTAATGGTGAGACCTAAATCATGATTGATCACTTCCTGTAGTGATGGTGGTCAGTCCTTCCTTTTCTATGTGATGAATAATCAGAGCTTGACCTGTGGTGATTATCATGAGACCAGTTTGGAGATGGGTATGAGCTATAAGGGCTGTGGCTTGGAGAACCTTCATGAACCAAAGGGCTCCACCTTCCTCTATCGGACTGAGACCTCCCTAAGCTTGGGCTTTTTGGCACTGAATTACCCCTAGGACTGGTAAATTCATTTCTGTAACTCCCATCATTACTGCTGTACCGAGGTATAAAATGAGATGCAGAAAAATCATCAGTTCTGTTGCATCCAGGGGGTCCATCGTCTCTATGGACTCTGGACCGCCTTGAATCACCATATTGACTTCTCATGCTGTCTTCTGAAAAATGGTTGGAAGTGGAATAAAACCGGTTTCCAGACGAGTCAAAACTAGAAGACTCTGGTAAAGATGCCCATCGTCTTTCATCAGCATTCTCTGGGATTGGAGCATTTATTCCAGGAAATTTAATGCTCATTCTCTTTTGTGGCTCTGGGTTGTTTGTTTCACGAATTTCTCCATCCTCCTGATCTTCTTCCGTTTTTTCATCAGCATATATTGTAATGCCAGAAGGTTGGTCCTCATCATCCGGAACTAAAGAATTTCCCAAGTATAGTAATAAGGAAAGTTTTCAAAGAAAAGTTTGTGGAAAGCAGATGTTTTGGGTTAACATTCATTTACCTAAATATCCAGGTGGATAACCAAGTTCACGCATCCTATTTAGCCAAGGAGGAGGATCAAGCTCCTGAAAACAATTATAATTAATTGAGAATGTGAAAGATTTTAGCAAATAATGATACAGCAAAACATTTCACATATGTTAACAGATTCAATGTTTACAATGTTTAAATATAAAACACAAAAATCTAAGGCTGTGTCTGGTTTGTGAAACAAAAACTAAAATACAATCTGGATTTCAACAGACCAAAGTATTTTTCATGTTTTAAAAAATTAGCACACAAAAAATTGCATCTAAATCATAATAAACCAACTGCAGCCAAGACTTATCCTCATCCATGCTTTGGGCACTAAACATTCTCAAAGTAAGGAAGTGCCCGTAAAGCTATTACTGCAACATGCAACATCCAATGCAGGATTTCAACTATCAATTTTTCTAAATATTACTCAACTATATAATGGACATAGCTCTAAAATTGTAAATTCATGCATAAAAGTTATACTTAATTACCAATGTGATTTTTTCAAGATGAAAATTCAGAGAAATAATGAAATAAATACAAGCCTCTAATAGTAGCATATGCTAGAATTAAAATTCGCCATAATGCAAAAATTGTAGAATAGTAAAATGCATTACTAATTGACATAAAAGAGTTGATTACCCCCAGACCAAGGAGTTGTCTGGTTTCAGAACCAAGAAAGCCAGGCCTTAGACCGTCATACTTTCCACCAGGAGAATTTTGATAATAACGAGTTGGATTACGTGGACCAGGAGCTAGGCCTCGTTTGGACTTATGCTGTTGACGAGCATTATTGACAGCAACATTATCACGAGGTTTGGAGCAGTCCTTTAATGAATGACTATAGGAACCACAGTTGAAACAACGGGATGATTCTAGTGTTTCCACACCCCTGTAAAAAGAAAAGAGGAACAAGCATAAAAACTAGCTCCTTGCAAGAAGAGATTTCAAAAGATGTTACACCAGAGAACACATTAGTAACAGAAAATGAAATAGTAAGCACTAAGGGCCAAATGGAAACAGCATCTACAAATAATTTTTTTTAGAAAACAAAAACATGAAATATACTAGATTTATGAGAAACCTCCAAAGAAGCCAACTAAGATAATTGGACTGCAAGATATTAAGGGATTAAAACCCTAAACGAAAGTTTGAAAAGTATAAAGATGTTTCCAAGATCATTTCCAACTTTCAAGCAACATCGCCAATCATCTTTAAGTTGCTCTCCATGAAGATGTAAGCCTTAAAAATATATTGAGGCTTTACACTAAACTTCTAAAACAGTGTCCAAAATATTAAAAGAAGAAAATGATTTAAGAAAATTGACTCCAAATAGAATTTCAAAAAATGAATACAATAAATAGCAGTTTTCTCCTTGTACTTTTGTCTTAAGGAGTGATAAACCTTAAACCTACTATGTAATATTGAAGCAACAGAATGATTTTACGTCCATTAAGCAATAATTCTAAAATTTTATATTGAGCGGTGGTTTCAAAAAACTATTTTGTCCTTGTATTCCCATGTTTATCTAGGTTCCCCTTTGCCCTATAATGACGTGAGTCATGAGGGAGGCCCAATCTACACAACATAGGTTGAAGATATAGAAGGCAGTCTTTAACAGATGCATGTAACCAACTGACATTATGAGCACAACATGCTACTTAAGCCATTCACCCAACCATGAACACAGATAAACCAACTTGTACAACAAAACACTCCGGATTGACACACTGAGGAACAAAACATTTGATTTCACTCCAAACTTCAACATTTGAAAATTAGAATTAATTTGATGAGTTTGAAAAATTTGAAAGAATTTATGTAAAAATCCGTTAACATAGAAAAGTTCAAAAAATTCTATATAAATGTTTATTCACTCAAATAGCTATAAAATCTCTTTATAGGGCTAACATGTGACTCATTTATAATGAAAGGGTGAATTAAAGGCTCACAAAAATTATGTTTAAGGTTATATCTAAATCATGCTTAAGTTAAAATGACTACATATTGATTATTATAATTTAAGAAACTATATTATGACTACAAATAAGAAATATTTTATTTTTGGCAATCTCATTATATTTTAACATTAATGTTTTATTCTTGTCAATTTCATTGAATCCCAGCATTGATGTTTTACTATTAACAATCACATCGAGTTCCAACATGGGCCGTGATTAATGAGGCTTTTAGACACTTATTGGGCCTGTATTAGCAAGACTAAAACCTTCTTTGATTCTCACCTTGGCATTGATTTCCTTAGCTAATATTGCATCAAATCAGATTCCAATTGCATCTTGAATCTTGAGCTTTCCACTTGTCATTGGGCCTTAACTCATAGTCAAGTTCTTCTTCACTTGATTTTGATTGTGCACAATTACAAAATTGTCATCATGGTTCTCATCACATAAACCAAAATCATGTCTATCATAATTTCTCATCACAACCACCTATTATTTTATTTATTTATTTATTTTTTTGAGTTTGATGAGGAGGATGCTCTTCCATCTATAGTTTCAAATATCTTATTTTTTAGAAAAAGTTTATTTATCTTCGACAAGGAACCAAGAAAACATAAGACACTATGATGGGTAAAAGTTCACTTGTGGTTTACCACTTAGAAAAAGAAAAACTCCTCAAGATCAAATGAGACTCTTTAACCTTATGACTAACGAGACTAAATCATTTCAATTATTGATCCTTTAACCTTAGGAGAAGAGAACAACCTTTCAAAAAGGTATTTAATCTACTTCACTAGATCCTTGTGGAAGAAGTTGACAGATAGAGAAGAACCATCTAAAGATCAATTGCCATTCATTTTAGGAAAAGCTAACTCAACCCATGCTCAACTTATGTATATATCATTGTAGTTTATTCAAAGCCAATTCCAAATACAACTATAGAAGAGTTGTTACATAGTTACATGGTAGTGGCTAATATAAAATTTTGTTAATTCAACTATGATGTGTTAGTGAAAAAGATAGAAGGATGGAGCAAAGACAAGGACCCACCAGAATGTGAGAGAAAAAACAAAGAAAAAACCCTCTTATCTAGCTACAAAAAATCTCTTTGTAGACAGCAATGAACCTCGGTAGTAATCAGATGTGTTGGTTTACAATGGTTGGGGTATTTAAAGATGTTGAGAACTTGAGGCTTCCAATTTGGCTAGTATACTCAACGGAAGGCTCCCAATTGTAAGATTCTTGATAAGTAAAAGCTCTTAGATTTGTTCGGACCTTCTTGACATGGGTTGTACCTAAATTTGTAGGTTGAAATCTTAGAGAAAACTACAACTACCCAATTTGATCATAAGATCAACTCAACCTTGGGGTGAGGTTGTGCTATGCTTAATCGTCTAACACATTAGTTGAGCTCACGGTAGACAATTCATCAAATACTTGTTTATGTACATTGTATGCTCACATTGACCAAACTTAGCTCAGCCTACTCCACTATATATTGTTTTCCCTTGTTTGAGCGTACGATAAGTGGTTCCCCAAATTCGCTTTTAGTTGCTACGCGGGCTCTTCCTCGATCTCTGCTGAGCTCATCCTTATTAAGCTCTTTCATGCTAAGCTCTACTCAACTTGGGTAAGAACTAATATTACAACTACCCTTAAGTCCTTAACCTCTGGTCATATAAGGTTAGGGATTTCTGAATGCATCGAGAGCATCAATGTGCAGTTGATGTGCCTCAGGATTACTGTTGCAGATGAAGCGTTGATGGTTGTAGATTTACTTTGAGATACTCATTGAGGGACATAGTACAATAAGGATCTGCAGACTCCTTACCTTCCTTGATCTAGACCGTTTAGACAATCCCAGGGATTCGTGCTATGAGATCGAACAACTTTATTAAAGGTTGCCTATAAATTGCATCGTGGATTCCCAAAGCCTTTCATCATTCCCAACACTAATTTTCTGCTCTCCTTAAGCTCTACTCTTTTGCAAGTCGGTATCTTTCCTTCCTCCTTTTTCGTTCTCTCACTTCATGTTTAGGTTAATGAATAGTTTCATAGAATACTTATAGCTTAGTCACCTAGTCCCCCAAAAAGTTTAGCAGGGGATTTCTTGGCAAGCATCATGGATGATAGATCTCCATTGGCTCGGGCCCAGTATCTTGATACATAGAACATGTCGGGCTCATAGGGTGATCAAGGCGAGCTCAGTGGAGGGTCGAGCACCTCTGGACATACCTTAGAAGAAGACAATGGAAATCATTTGGCTGAGGGAGTTATGGTGCTAAGGATGAAGAAAGGGAAACGACTAGTGACTTGGTGGAGAGCATACCGCCAACTTGTTTTGCTCTAAGGTGTCTCAGAGAAATCTCAAATACCTTAGAAATATGCTTAGCATCTCAAACTTCGTCCACATGTGAGTTCTCGGACATGAGGAGTATTTGTGCTACCATTTGGAAGGCTAGGTGGCTTTGTATGTGAGCCTCGTCAAGTATGGGTTGAGGTCACATGTACCTCGATCCATATGTCAAATTCAAAAGGGCCTGAAGTTAGTGGCAAGTTAGCTCAGCCCTAATGCCTCGAGGGCTTTTATTAGAGGCCTAGTGTTGTGCCCAAAATAGAATTACCCGAACTTCTTATTTGAGGACTTCGCATTGGCATATAACTTGAAGCTCCATCCTAATTGCCTTGCCCGTACCATGCCAGTAGTTAAGGATATCGAAGCAGGAGGGCTCCCTTGATTGCTAATAACCCTTTGGCCAACAAGGGTTAGAAAAACTCCTAGTTTTTGGTGTCAAGAAATTGGGGGGAGGACAATATTCCAACCAAATTTTGGTACCTAGGTTGAGCCAACATCTTCCCTTAGTTCATGGTGCCAAGTTGAGAAGGCTTATCTAATGTTTTGATTGTGTTTTGTAGTTGCATGGGAGTCCCCTACTCAGAGGAAGAATATAGAGCACATTGATTTGTCCAAGCTCAACCGAGTGCAGAACTTGTCTTTGGAATCTCGGATTGGCAGATGGTCTTGACACCTACTTGTATTTTCCCCTTTTTTACTTGATACATATATTCTAACTGATCGACTTCAACTGTGGGCTTGGTAGGTTTTCAAAACCAATAGAAAACCCTTGCCCAACTCCCGAACATGTTTGACAAGAAGTAAGAAGGCCTTCAACCTATAAAAAATTCAAAAAAGCTACAAGGGCTCAGACCCCTGCCTCTTCGTCCCCTCAACAGCCCACTTGGGCAAAAAGGGCAAGCCTTGCCAACAGCTCGTCCACCCAACCTTTGATTCCTGCAGGACCAAAGGGAAGAGTCGAGCTTCTAACCCCTCGACATCATCTTAGCTGGGTAAGAGCCTCAAAGATATGCTCCCTCCTATCAGCGAGGTCAAGGGGCAAACCTTGGCCATCAAAAGCTACCTAATAGCCCTCCTAGCCAACAAAACGAAGGTCAACCTAGACCACAGGTTGTCGAATGCAGCCTCAACCTTTGTCAAGACGATTGAAGTTAGTATATTTTCCTTACTTCCCTATGGTCTTTTTTACTATTGGTGAGTTCTTGAGTTGATCCTTTTTTTCTTTTCTTTTTCAAGCGACATACCCAACCTTTCTGAACTACTAAAACTATGACAACTTTGTGAGCACCTATTTGGCTGAGCGCCAAAAAACGAAGGATGAGCTATCCCAATTGAAGGAGAAGTTGGCTAAGGCTAACTCTTACTTGGTGTCAACTATCGTTGAGTTGAGGAAGACCAAGGAACAAGTGGCCTTCCTAGAGTCAAAGCTCAAGGCTGTTGGCGTGCAAGTTGTGGAGGAGTTGGGGCGTTAGCGAAGATAGAGGCCATATACACCAATAAATTGAAGAATATGAACAAGGCCATATCGATATGCATCTAAATTTTGGTTGATACTTCAAGAGCCAAGTAGGCTTGAATGCCTTCAGCCTCCATATGGCTGGTCAAGACAAAGGTCGACAAGGGGTTGTTGCCAAGTAGGCACAGGAGGTAGACGAGCAAGGGCGGGCTAAGGTCAACGAGGACGTGGTCGTGCTCAAACTACATGCTGATGGGGAGTGAGTCGAGGACTTGCCTCTTCTTCATTGTTTTCTTCTTGAGCAATGCAAATGTGGTCTTCTTTCTCTTTATTCTTCCCTCTCCTTTTTTTTTGTCGTGATACCCAAAAATGTTATCTTTTCCACCTTCAATGAAATATATATATATTTTTGCTATGCTTAGTTGCTTTTTGTCTCATCTCTCTCCAAGTGACCACATAGCAACCATTCTCATGGCATGATCCATCCTAAGTAGGTTAGATGGGCTTAGAAATTTTTCTATGTTCACTCACTAGGTTGATCTAATGATGTGTACTTTTGCCCTAAAAGAGGACTTAGGGATTCTCATTTTCTATTTCAATGGTTAATTTGACAATGGGTTGAGGTATTCTTCTCTACGTCCAAGCAAGGGTTACGAACTTAGTGAGTCCTTCGTTTTGTAGGTTTGATTGTCATATGAGGAGCAACACTAGGACGAAAAAAATTTGTTAAGTCCATAACCCTTGCTCAGACTTAGAGCACAAGACCTGGACCCATGAACAAATAAACCAACGAAACAAAAAAGAAAAATCCCTAATTCCTCTACTAGGGCAAGAGTACACATCATTAGAAACCTGAGAACTGAAGTTCTCAAGTTAGCTTGAACTTATATTGTGAAGAAATGGGTCCTTAACAGAATTTGTGTTCTATCTTAGCATTTCCTTGTTTTAGGTCTGCCATTGGGGCGTCTTTATTGGTGATTGAAAAGTGCTCAATTTACATTGCTCAAAGCGTTTGAATTTTTTGCTTAAACCCATGTTATTACCTCATCAACAACAACTCATTTATTATGTTCTTTATGATTTTTTTTTTTAAATGTGTAGCATTAAGTTTTTTTTTTCAATTATTTCAAAATTTTAAATAAATAAAATTTCTTTAAAAAATAAAATGTAATTTTTTTAAAAATAAAAAATATATTTTAAATTGAAATAATTACATATAAGTTATATTCAAGTATGAATAGTTTTAATAATGTGTACTATGAAAAGAAATATATATTTTATAAATTATATATTGTAAATAGTTTAAATAATGGGTTGATGTAATTGTGCGTCTCATACAGAACAATCTAATAGATTATAAACCCTTAAAAGAGATAGTCCAAGAGATAAGAGTTTAACGAGTTAATAATATGGCTGAGACATCAAACCCTTGTCTAATCACTAAAGATGCCATAAGGGTGTCTTTATCAGTGACTGAAAAATGCTCAATGAGCGCTAATGTGGTTAGACGCCCCATTAGGGAGTCTAACTATGTTGCTCAAACACTTTGGGCACTAGGTTTTCCCCAAATGCTCAAAGTGTTCGAAATTTTTTGTTTTGAAAAATAAGTTGTTGCAACTTGTTACATTTTTTTAGGGGAAAAAAAAACTTTTGTACAAATGTGTAGTAATAAAAAATTTTCAAAGAAAAAAAAGGAAATTATATTTTAAAATTTTAAATAAATTATATTTATAAATAAAATTTCTTTAAAAATTGAAATTTTTCAAAATTTTAAATAATATTTTTTAAAAATAAAAAAGTGATATTTTAAAAATAAATAAACAAATTATTTTGTATAAATAATTTTTAACAATAAAAAATATAATTTTAAAAAAAATTAAATAATTATATATAATTTTTATTTAAGCATAAATAGTTTAAATAATATATATTATGAAGAGAAATATATATTTCATAAATACTTATTATAAATAGTTTAAATAATAGATTGATACGATTATAAGCCCATACAATATAATCTAATGGATTGTAAACCATTAGAAGGGATAGCTTAATATATAAAAGTTTAATGAATTGATGAAGTAGTAGAGCCATCAAACTTGAGTATAGTCTAACTATTAAAAATGCCCTAAGAGCCCTTTAACTATTGCCTGAAAAGCGCTCGATAAATGGTGACATGCTGACCATGTCACTCAAATGCTTTGAACATTTAGTATTCTCCAAACACTCAAAGCATTTGAATTTTTCTTTTTCTTTTTTTTTTTTTTTTGAAAATTGAGTCATTGTTGCAGATGTAGCAATGACTCATTAATAAAAAAACACTTTTTTTTTAATAAAATGCCTAGCATCAAAAAAATTTCAAAAATTATTTTTCAAAATTTTAATAAATAATATTTATAAATAAAATTTCTTTAAAAAACCCAAATGTAATTCTTTAAAATTTTAAAAAGTATATTAAAAAAATTAAAAAAGTGATGTTTTAAATGTAAATAAAGAAATTACCAAATTAGCCTCAGCACAAGTCTATACAAGATTATTGCTAAGGTTTTAGCCAATAGGATCAAGGGGGTTATGGATGGAACAATCTCGGAGAATCGGTTCACCTTTGTCAAAGGAAGACAAATCAGGGATACAATCTTAGTTGCAAATGAAATAGTGAAAACTTATAGAGTTAGAAACCAAAAAGGTGTGTTGGTGAAAGGTGACTTTGAAAAGGGGTATGATATGGTCGATTATGACTTCCTTGATTTTGTCTTGAAAAAAGGGGTTTGGAGAAAAATGGAGGGGATGGGTCCAAGGTTGTTTGAGATCTGTTTCATATTACATTTTCAATAATGGTAGGCCGAGGGAAAAAATTAAAGCAAAAAGAGGATTAAGACAAAACCATCCTCTGACTCCTTTTTTGTTTACTCTAGTATCAAATGTGTTGGGTCGATTTGTTGGAGAAGGTAAGGGAATCGAGAAGAGTGCGAGGCTTCATGGTCAGGAGGAAGGGTAAAAGTATAGCACTTATAGTTTGCCAATGAAACTATCCTTTTTGCATAAGGGGATGGGAAAAATGCAAAACAAATGTTTAGAATAGTGCAGTGCTTTTGTTGGATCTCAAGATTACGAATTAACATTTCTAAAACTTGTGTTGTAGGAATAGCTACGTCAAAAGAGTGGCTAGAAGGGGTTGCACAGAGAATTTGGCACGAACAACGGGGATGGCCGCTAAAGTACTTAGGAATGTCGCTAGGGGAGAAGCCAGGGTCCCAAGGTTTTTGGGAACATGTGGTTAGTAAGGTGGCAAAGAGATTGGAGGGATGGAAGAGGGAGTCTCTTTCGAAAGGAGGTAGGCTTACATTAACAAAATCAGTTTCAGATACTCTACCTACTATTTGTTTTTAAGATTCCTAAGCAAGAAGCCAACCAGATAGAGAAACTGATGTGCAATTTTCTGTGGGAAGGGATAGAAGAAGGTCATGCCATGCATTTGGTGGAGTGGGGCCAAGTTCTGAGAAGGAAGGACCTAGGAGGTCTAAGGATTGGCAATGTGCTTGCAAAGAATAAAGCATTAGCCGGGAAATGGCTATGGCGCTTCCTAGGGAGCAAGATAAGCTTTGAGGGAGAGTGATCAAAAGTAGACATGGTTTGAGCATTAATAGTCAGGATGCTGATATTCAGAGGAATGCTACCTTCTTCCATTCTCTTCACCATTTTTATAATCCCCATATACAGTTGAGGTTAGGAAGAGGAGATGATATTCGATTTTGGGAGGATGTGTGGGGGAGGGGGGGAAATGAGACATTCTCTATCTTGTTTCTTAGACCATACAGGTTATCCACAAGTCACAATTATCTACTCTCCTTTTTCCATGGAATCTAGACCAAATTCGGCTTCTATTCAATGGGATTTCCAATTGCGTTGGTCCAGAGGTCCGAGGTGTGAAGAAGAAGAGATTGCTTTTCGTTCTATGTTGAGCGAGTGTTCAATACAGGATAGGGAGGACAAGAATGTTTGGTTTAAGGACATTTCAGGGGTTTTTTCCTCTAAGTCATTCTTCTCCTGCTTGCTTGTTGATCCTACAATTCAACCCTCCCCTTTATTAAGGATGATTTGGAAGGCTCTAATTCTGTTTAAAATAAAGTTTATGGCGTGGGAAGTGTTAAGGAGAAGGTCAACATGGGGTATATGACTCAAAAGAGGTTTCCGAGTTAATCCTTGTCTCTGCATTGTTGCTTGTTTTGTAAACAAAATGGAGAGTCTGTGGAACACTTGTTTATGCGATGTCCCTATGCTTCATTCATCTAGGAAAGGTGGAGAAGTCATTTTCCTATCCTTCCAGAGGGTCTAGTGCAAGAACCTTTGTGTTGTGACGGTACTTTTTGGGAGGGAGTCGATAAGAAGTGGAGGCTCATTGGGTGGTGGCGAGCTTGGCAGCAATGTGGTGTGTGTGGAAGGCGAAAAATGCAAGGATCTTCAAAGAAAAATGTCTTCTTCCTAGTGAAAGAATGGATGAATCTTAGACTCTTGCTTCTTTTTGGATCAGTAACTATCCTTTATCTACAGGGTACTCCATGTCGGTTTGGCTTAGAGGATGGGGCAATGTCTTGTAACTGGGTTGGGGCGTTTGAGTTAGTTGGGTTGGGGCATTTGAGTGGGTTGGGTTTGGGTATTGGAGAGGGTTTTGTAGGCGTCTCCTTGCATGTACCTATAATTTTATTTATAATGCAATAAATTGTTTCTCTTAAAAAATGTAATTAAACAAATCATTTTGAATAACTAATTTTTAAAAATAAAAAATTTAATTTTTTAAAAATTTAAATATTTACATATAATTTTTATTTTAAGTGTGCATACATTAAAAATGTGTATTATAAAAAAATATTTTTATAAATTATATATTGTAAATAGTTTAAATAATGAATTGATATTATTATGGGTCTCATACAATATAGTTTAATTGATTTTAAACCATTAGAAGAATAATATAGTAGATAAGAATTTGATGAGTTAATGATGTAACAAAATACCAAACCCTTGCATAATCTAACCATTAAAAATGCCATAAGGGTGTCTTTACTGACACATGAAAAGCGATCAATGAGCGCTAATGTGGTTAGATGCCCCATTAGGGCATTTAACAACATCACACGAACACTTTGAGCATTTGATATTTACCAAACAGTGAAAGCGTTTGATTTTTTTAATGAGTCATTATTGTACCTGCAGCAACGACTTGTTATATTTTTTCTTTAAAAAATATATATTTTTATAAAATATGCAGCATTAAAAATATTTCAACAAAAATAGAAATTATATTTTAAAATTTTAAATAAATAAAATTTCTTTATAAAATAAAATGTAATTTAAATAATATTTTAAAAAAGTAAAAGTGATATTTTAAAAATAAATAAACGAATTATTTTGAATAAATAATTTTTAAAAGTAAAAAATATAATTTTTAAAAAATTATAAATAATTACATATAATTTTTCTTTAAGTGTGAATAGTTCAAATAATGTGTATTATAAAAAATCTATATATTTTATAAATTACATATTGTAAATAGTTTAAATAATAAATTGATCTGAACGTGGGTCTCACAGCAGAATCTAATAGATTGTAAACTATTCGGAGAGACAATTTAATAAATAGGAGTTTAATTAGTTGATAATGTAGCAAAAACATCAAACAATTTTACAGTTTAACCATTAAAGATGCCTTCACATCTAACCAGGGGCTATAGACTTAGGAAATTTCCTATTTTTCTTTAAGCCCATGATCAGGCCTAAGTTGGAATGGTGTACTTTGAAAATTTTTGTGGACCTGATGGTTTTTCCTTCATCTTTTCCTCTTCCACTCCCTTTTTACTTCTTTCTTTTTTGTTTGGTAGACAATCCAAGCTTGGGTTATGTCACACTTTAAGCTTAGTTAACTTTCTCTTCAGCAATAGCCTGAGAAGGCTAACCTGCTTAGTTCCAAGGGAAATTTTAACTTATCGAAGCAGGAAAATCTTCTCAGACCCCCATGTAATCTACGCCTATTTAAGCATTTTTTTTGGGCGATAGTCCGAGCAAATAGGCCTATTTGGAACCCAAGATACTCTAAGCTTGTTAAGGCTTTCTTCTTGGCAATCATTTGAGTAGATAGGCCTACTTGAAGCCTAAGGTATGAAGTAGGCACACTTTTGAATAGTGCAATAGTGTCGAAAATCAAGCAATTTATTAATTGTAGCAAAAATTAGTCACAAGTCCAATGCTTATTTTTATGTGCTTTTACTAATACTAGATTTTAAGATGTATTGCATTCCAAGGCTTTCCAAGTTTTTGCTAGTCAAGGTCTTCTAACTCGTAAACTCCATGATTTAGTATTATCGTCACACAATAAGGCCCTTCCCAGTTAACGTCCCTGCTCTTGGTTCTTGAGTGTTGAGCATCACCTGTTGTAGAACTAAATCTCCTACTTTGAAGTTGTGATGCCAAACTTTAGAGTCATGAAGTGTGGTGACTCTCCTCTAATGTGCAGTGATACAAACTTGTGATTCTTCTCTATTCTCCTCCAATAGGTCCAAGTAAGTCTTAATCGCTTCTGCACTTAGCTCATCGTTGTAATATGAAGTTATAAATGTCAAAAATCCAATCTCAATTGGGATCACTACTTCCATACCAAATGCTAAAGAGAATGGTGTCTCGTTGGTGAAAATCCTTGTTGTGATGGGGTAAGACCAATGTTCTTGCAATGATTCATCGAACCAAATTCCCTTCTTTGTTTCTGTTCTTGTCTTCAATGTGTGCTTAATCACCTTATTAATAGCTTCCACCTACCCATTTGCTTGGGGATGACCAAATGTTGAAAAGAAAGGTTGCCTTCATAAGTCCAAGCAAATTTTTTAAATTGGCATTGTCAAATTGTTTATCGTTGTCCAAGATGATTGCATAAGGCACCCCAAATCAGCACACAATTGATTGACAAATGAACTTTGTGGTCTTTTACTCAATTATCTATCGTAAGGTTCTGTTTCTGACCATTCGAAAAAGAAGTCGATGGCTGCTATTGCAAATCTCACATGTCCTCTACAAGCTAAAAAGGGGCCTATTAGATGTACCCTCCACTAAGCAAAAAGGCCATGGGATCTAGATGGAAGTTACGTCTTATATAGATGTATGGATCAAGGTAGCATGTCACAAACAATTGTCGCCCTTGCAAGCCATGTCAAGTGCATCCCTAATTAGTGTCGGCCAATAATAGCTTAGGCTTAGCACTTTGTGGGCAAGAGCTCTTCCTTCACTCGTACGAATTCCTTCCAACACTTGTTTCACTTGGACCTCAGGTAAGCATTTCAAATATGGGAAGCTAAAGCCCTTTTTATAAAGGGTGTCTTCTATAAGCACATACCTAGTTGCTTATCCTTGTATTTTCCTTGCTTGTGCTTACCCTTGGATAGTTCTCTCCCTTTGAGGTACATACAAATGGGATCCATCCAGGTGGTAGTGTGCTCAAGTGGTCTTAGCTACTCATTATTTTGGTCTCTTATACTATGTCACTTTAGGTAATTGTACCACCAGCTCTTCCCAGGACATGGAAGCGAGTTTTGAAAACACATTCTCTGCACAAGGAATGTGATTGACCTTGAATTCTTCGAAGGAAAGGAGAAGATCCCAGACATTCGCTAGATATGCCTGCATTCCCTCATCCTTTGCTTAGTACTCTGAGTTAATTTGGATAGCTATCAATTGAGCATCACAATTGACTTGAATTTTGCTCATTCCTCATGTTTGTGTCATTCCAAATCCCACTAGTAGAGCTTCATACTCAAACTCATTGTTTAAACTCGAAAATGCAAACTGAAGAGTTGCTAAATGTTTTTTTCTTTGCAACGATATCAAAACTAATCCGGCTCCACTACCTTGCTTACAGGATGAGTCGTCCACATAGAGATGTAAAGTCCCAATCGACTCTTCCTTATTCTAATCATCCGTCCCTCCAATAAATTTCTTAATAAAATTAGCTAAGGCCTGCCCTTTAATTGAAGTCCTAAAGCAAAAGGCTATGTTGAATTCACTAAGTCAATCACCATTTCATCGATCGTCCTAACAAGGGCTAAGGTGAACTTTGATTAGATGTTTGGTGATAACGATGATTGGGTGACTTTGAAAATAAGGCCTCAATTTTTAAGCTGACGAGACAAGGGCTAAAGCGAACTTTTCCATCTCAAGATATCGGGGTTTTGTGTCAAGCAAGGACATGCTTATGTAGTAGGCTAGTTTCTGTTATCCATGATCTTCCTTAACCATGGTTCAACTAATTGCTAAGTTTAAGATAGATTAGTAAATATATATAGTAGTTGTCCTTGTATTGACTTTGAAAAGAGTGGGGGTGAGGCAAGATATTCTTTGAGCTTTATAAAGGTCTCCTCGCACTCCTCATTCCATATGAGTGGCCTCCTTTTCATGATTTTGAAGAAGGGAAAACAATTATCAATTGACCAAGACACAAACCTGTCCAGAGCAACCATGCATTTTGTCAAACATTGCACATCCTTCAACGTTCTGGTAGACTTTATATCTAGTATAGCCCTTGAGTTCATCCAGGTTAGCCTCTATGCCTCTCTGGTTCACCACAAATCCCAAAAACCTTCTTGCCTCTACTCTGAATGTGTATTTACTTAGGTTCAACCTCATATTATTGTTGTGCAAGACTTGAAATACCTCATGGAGATCCATGAGATGGGCAGATGAGGTAATGCTTTTGACAAGCATATCATCAATGTACACCTCCACTGTGGCTAATTTTTTCTTCAAATATCTAGTTAATTAGTCCCTGGTACGTCACCCTTGCACTCTTTAAACCTGAATGACATGACCCTTATAGCAGTAAAGACCTCAGTCTATGATGAACAAGGTTTTCTCTTCATCCTCCGGGCACATCTTAATTGATTATATATGCAGTAAGCATTCATGGACCTCAAGAGCTCAAGCCCTACTATTGCATCAACCAATTGGTCAATTCTTGGGAGAAGAAAGTTATCTTTGGGGCATGCTTTGTTGAAATCTGTGAAATCGACATAGGTCCTCCACTTCCCATTCGGTTTATTTACCATTGCTACGTTGGTGAGCTAATCTAGGTAGGTCTCTTCTTGCATGAATCCAGCTCATAACTACTTGTCAACTTCTTCCCTTAAGGCTAGGGCTATGTCTACGCTAAGTGCTCTTCTCTTTTGTCGGATTGAAACCATGGATGAGCGTGCATTGAGGCGATGTATTGTCACCTCAAGCAAGATGCTAAGCATATCTATATGAGACCATGCAAAGATATCTTTAAACCCTTTAAGACTTCTACATCTGCCATTGGAGGTCAATCCCCAGAGTTGTTCCCACTTTAACCTTCTTTGTTGGGTCTCCCACTATTAGCACTTCCTTTTGTTTGTCCTCAACTTCCATTTTCGAAGCCTTTTACCTAGGATGGAGGTCATCCTCTAACATCTCATTTGTTTGCCTAAGCTCTTCCGTTGTTAGGTCGCTACTGACTTTGACTTTTTGTCTTCCTGAAGGGTGGTTATGTAATACTCTCTCGATCCTCCGCAACTTCCCCACACTACTCCAAACCCCCCTTTCAATAGGGAATTTGAAAGCCATGTGATATGTGGAGACCATGGCCCTAAGGTTATTGAGAAGAGGCCTTCCAATCACCACATGTAGGCAGATTCTCCTTTGATGACGAGAAAGTTTACCATAGAGGTAGCCTTGTACTCTTCCTTACCTACCATTACAAGTAGTGGGATTCTTCCTTCTGGCATAATCTCATGCCCAGTGAAGCAAAGAAGGGGCACATCAATACAGGACGGTTGTTCCTTCTTTAGTTCGAGCTTGTCAAAGCCTGACCAATAGAGTAGGATGTGGTGTACCTTCTAGCTCGCAATCTTTATTGCCACCACCAACACGTCATAATGGGGATGGTGGACACTTTTTGCCTATTCCTCGGAGAAGAAGATAATGAAGTCTCTCCTCTACTTTCATGGTCAAGTATTGGGAAGAGTAGTACCACAAACAACATTTTTACATGATTCACGCAAAATAATAATAATAATAATAATTCATAAATATCCAACTACATAAAGTTATACCACTTATACTCAACTTGTTACAATCATTATCCACGTGGCGCTTTCATTTAATCCACGTCAAAAGCATTTTTTGAAAGCGTTTCTACAAAAAACACTTTCATTTATACCACTTTTACAAAAAACGCCTTCATTGTAAAAATTTTTAAAAAAAAAAAAACCAAGAGAAGTGTATTTTCAAAGGGCGCTTTTCATGTAAAAAAAAAATAAAAGAAAAGTGTCTTTCCAAAAGACATTTTTCTTATAAATGACAAAACGCAGAAAAAGCATCTCTTCAAGAGCGCTTTCCGCATTTTGAGGATTACAAAAAAAAAAAAAAAACACTACATTTGAGAAAAAAATGTTTTTGTTTTTTTTGTTTTTTTATTGTGTTCTACATTCAACAGTAAAAGGATCATGAGTAATTGCAGCTCATCGCAAGGATCATTCTGATGAAATAACAGGGTTCTCTTTTGTGAACTACACAATTCTTGAGACTGGGAGGATTTCAATGGGAAGAGCTTGAGGTCCACATGCAACAAAAATTTATTATGAGTGTCAATTTGCCAAATATCATAGATCATAAAGGATGGAGTGATTGGGAACAACAAAAAAGAAGACAGTATTTCTACAAGTTTTTCTTAAATGCTCATGTGAGAGAATTAACGATTGTTTTCTAATTCAAAAGTTCTAATTTTTTTTTCCCTTTCTTTTATTTTAATTTTTTTGTAGAATTGTTACTTTTGGTGAGTACAGGCGCGCACAGGGGAAGGAACTAATAGAAGAGGAAGAACTCCATGGTCTAAAAGTTTCACTTACTTAGAAGCTAGGACTTTTTTCTATATGAGTTTCATCTATGGAGATCAATGGCTCAGACTCTGATTTTGTTCTAGAGTGAAAGAGAAGGGCCTTTGCTTCGTTTTTTTTTTTTTTTTGATGTGTGTGAGTGTTTGTGTGTTTGGCTGAGTTTCCTGTAATGTAGTGTAATGGGTGTGAGTAGGTATAATTTTCTTGAGTGCATAATAGATTATAGGGTAGAGCAGGCAAAAGGGTCTTCAAGGCTGGATGTAGAAAAAATAATATAAACTTAATATTTAACATTTTTTTTTGTTTTCATCAAAGCTCTAATTCTATTTCTTTATGTCATTATTCTATGTTTCCATGTCTCTAAACTGAAACTTAGTAGAAGATGCATGAGATCATTAGAAAAATAAAATGCCAAACGCAAGGACAAGATGAACAAAAGCAACAAAAAATACCTAACTGAATTAGTTCATATTCCAAACAAGATATGGAATTATCTTCCATATACACTTTACTAACATCATCATCATCAGTAAAATCTAACCAAACACATAAATGACACAATTGGGTTGGAGGAACAAACATTGAACATCCTCTGGATCTAGGGTCAACTTCAATCTGCATTACATTTTCTATTCTAAAACTGTTACAAGCTAAAAACAAAAAAAGCCTACTCCAAATCTCCACCTTCCTTGCTGTACACAAGTGCCAAAGTCATCCAAGTCAAAGTAAATTGAATTATTTTCTCTATAAACCTTCATTCATACTCCATCGTATATACAACCAGTCTACCATCCCACTAACAATTCCCATCACAGCATCATCAAAGAAACAAGTTGAGCATGAGAAATTACTTCCATGAATTTGTATTCAAATTTCTACATCACCTATTTTAAGCAGACAATACATCAATTGCCTTTTCAATTTCCTGCCAGAGCATCAGTTTTCTCCACCATGTCCATGTCCATGCCCATGTTCATGTTTCATCCTCTCCCCACTCTCGTTATTGTCCATTTTGCCATCAGCTTCCTTTCTATCTTCTTCTTCAATTAATGGCCTCTTCCTCGAGTTGGTAACACATTTTGTGCTTTTTGGTAGGCTATCGAGTTTGAGCCATTGATCTCCATAGATGAAACTCATGAAAAAAGTTCTAGCTTCTAAATAAGTGAAACTTCTAGACCATGGAGCCCTTCCTCTTCTGTTAGTGCCTTTGCCTGTGTGCACCTGTACTCACCAAAAGTAACATTTCTACAGAAAATTGAAATAAAAACTTAGAACTTTTGAATTGGAAAACAATCTTTAATTCTCTCACACAAGCACTTAAAGAAAAACTTGTAAAAATACTTATTGTCATCTTTTTGGTTGTTGTCAATCACTCCATCCTTTACAATCTATGATATTTGTAAATTGACCTTCAGAATCAATTGTTGTTTCATATGGACCCCAAGCTCTTCCTAGTAAAATCATCCCAGTCCCAATAATCGTGCAGTTCAAAAAAGAGAATCTCGTTTTGTCATCAGAATGATATTTGTAAAGAATTGCAATTGCTCATGATTCTTTTGTTGTTGAATATAGAGCACAATAAAAAAAAAACACAAACGTTTTTTTTCCTCAAAGCGCAGTGTTTTTTTTAATTCTCAAAATGTTTTTTTTTAATTCTCAAAACACTTTTTTTTAATTCTCAAAATGCAGAAAGCATCTCTTGAAAAGACGCTTTCTGCGTTTTGTCACTTACAAGGAAAACGTTTTTGGAACGACGCTTTCCTTGTACGAAAAGTGTCTTTTGAAAAGACAATCTCTTGTGTATTTTTTTTTTACAATGAAAGTTTTTTTTTTTTTGGTAAAAACGCTTTCGTCGTGGATTAAATGACAGTATCAAGTGGATAATGACTGTAACAAGTTAGGTATAAGTAATATAACTTTATGTAGTTGGATATTTATGAATTGATTTTTTTTTAAATAATCAAGTAAAAATCCCTTCCACAAACCTCCCTAACATAGGAATTAAGAGCTCAGTTAGACGCATTATTTATACCTCCCCTCAAAATGGTTTGAATTTCTTGCACCTGTTCCTCTCATCAAGGCTGCTCTTCCTCTTGTTGCTAGGAGGGTGCAAGCTAGGTCTCGAACAATGTTGTCAAGGCGACGCCGCCTAGGTGTCCATGCCCCTTCAACGCCTAGGTCACCTCCTAGGTGCTAGGAGGCCTTCTCTGTAAATTTTTTAAAAAAATTAGGACTTTTAATCAATTAATTACTTTCTTAATTTTAACCTAAATCTAATAACTCTGTTATCAAACCTCTCAAAGTTAAAGGACTCGAACCAACTCTAGCAATCATCTCTAAGACTCCGATGATCATCTCCAACACTTCGGCAGGCAACTTCGACGTCTTCTTCGACGAGCAACTCCAACAACTCTCTCCATCTCATTGTGCATCTCTCTCCCTTTCTTTCGGCCCTCTCCCTCTCTCTCTTCTCTCCTTCAGCGTCTCTCCTGCTCTCTTTGTTCTGCCTCACTCTTTTTGCATCTCTACCTCTTTCTCTTTCTATGTCCCTCTCTCTATACGCTCTTCTTTTCTATCTTTCTACGTCTCTCTTCTCTCTCTCTGTCTCTTTTCTATATATCTTTCTGCATCTCTCACTCTCACTCACTCTCTCTCTCTCTCTCGCAATTAGCTCTTCTTTTTGGAATGTTATAAATATGAAATATGTGAATTTATGATGATCATGAGTTTATCATAATGTATTATCTAATATGTTATTATTTATAATTTTATAATTTATATATCATTAATTAATTAAATAAATAAAATTACAAAAAAAGTATTAAACAATTCTTCAGGGAAATGTATATATTTAGATAGTAAGAGACCAATAAATAAATAAATAATTCTTCAGGAAACTTTAAATAATTATTTTAAGGATCACCTAGGCCTCGCCTAGTCCTTGCCTAGGCCTCGCCTAGTCCTCACTTAGGCCTTGCCTCGCCTTATGGAGGTTTATTGTCTTAAACCGCCTTACCACCTTGACAATACTGGTCTCGAATAAACTCCCTTAGTCTCCCACGTTGAATTAAGGCTTTGATCTCATTCTTGAGGTTGAAACACATATTAGTATCGTGGCCATGGTCACAATGAAACCTACACTATCTCCTTCAATCCTATTGTTAGAGCACTATATTCATTTCATTAGGCCACCTCAGGTCTTCTCTATCTTGAATGTTCAGTAAAACGTGCTCTTGAAACACATTCAAGGATTGTAGTTAGTGTAAACCGTGTGCGCAAGTTTATTCTTCCTCTTAGGTTAGCCAACCTCACCTCTCCTTCGAATCTAATAAGCTTTTTTTTTCCTTTGTTAATTTGCCTAAATATGCTTCTCCACTTGGTCGAGCAACTCTCGACGAGTGTTGGCCTTCTTCTTGGCTAACGAGTAATGCAGCTTACAAGGTCACAAGCTAGCTCAAAAGGCTATTATTGTCATTTCCTCATTGCAATCGTTCACCTCCACCCTAAATACCTTGAATCTATTTTTAAATTAGAGAAGGAAGTCTCCATGACTCTATTAAAGAGGCAGAAGGCAATTGACCTTCCTCTTTCCCTCATTCCTTGAATTGCACCATAAACTTTTGTACTAGTTCTTAAAATGAGGAGATAGAGTCTATAGCTAGGTTCTATTACGATTTATAGGTAGGTCTAGCCAAAGTAATTTGAAATGCCTTGCACATAGTCTTATTGCCATAGTTCTTGAATGACATTCAAGCTCAATAGTTTTCAACGTGCTCCCCTAGGTATTCCCATCATATGCTTTCACATACCTAGGAGGCGCTCAATTTTTAATCTCCCAAATAAAAGGTGATGGTAGTCTGATGTACTCATCCTAAGGATGAATCAAATAGGGTTAAGCAAGTCGCAGAAGAGCACTCCAATAGGAACAACTTTGAGGTCTTTTCCATGACCATTTGGGATGTCGTGAGCAACTCGCCTTTAATTCTACTGTCCTTGATTGTTGAGAATAATTAGGTTGGCAAGGTGATGACCCCATTACGCTTTGCCTCTTCTTCTCATTTTAACACATTCTGAAGGTAAGGACCCATCATGCTTTGCCTCGTCTTCTTGTTTAACGATTCCAAAGGTCTCGTGCTTCTTGTGCAGATTGTGCCAACTTAGCTTGTTAAAGCTTTGAGCAAACGTCTTGGCTTCTGGGAGACTTGTGGCCTTCGACTCCCATTATGTTTTATTGTGCCTAGGGTGGCTACTATAGTTGGAATAGAGTGGGAAGCATAGTGTATAGTGTCTATTGCTATTCCATCATCATTTGCAACATCCTTTCCACCATTTTCTCCAGTGCATTGGTCCTTGAAAATTTTTGAGTTCTTCCTCCTTGTTAGGGGTCGTCCATGCCACGAACAAGGTGCTTATAGTAACACCCTTGTATCTTTGATTGTTGGTGTGCTAATCGTGCTAAAACTTATCTCTGCCATTGACGTTAGGACGAGAACGTTTTCATGCAGTCATCCCCATAGATGAAACCAATTTTTAGTGCAAAAGTTGACCAATGATGAATCATCATCATTTGCAACATCCTCTCCACCATTTTCTCCAGTGCATTGGTCCTTGAAAATCTTTGAGTTCTTCCTCCTTGTTAGGGGTCGTCCATGCCACGAACAAGGTGCTTATAGTAACACCCTTGTATCTTTGATTGTTGGTGTGCTAATCGTGCTAAAACTTATCTCT
>JAJIYU010002230.1:0-31516 GCA_030144865.1 Tinospora cordifolia | reverse complement strand
TATGTGCTTTCTAGAGATAAGATTGCTTGAATGATCATATAATTTTAATTGCATAAGTTAGTACATGTTATGCTGATATGGATTGAAAACCTTGTTCGTGAAACTAAAGAAAATTAAATTACGACAAAAGAACCACGTACTGGCGCGGTGACCGGCCTTAGGGTGTCATCGTGGGTGTCCTCATCGAGACTAGTTGCAGGCTGAGTGTCACTTCAGACCTTAAGCCCCGCCAGGGTCTCGAAAGGTAACCGACCTTCGGGTGGTACCTCCGGATTCGCTCCCGGACCACGAAGGGGACACCGAGGCCACAAACCTTTCAGTCTTAACTACGATGAAAAATAAATAAGTGCTTGAAACGCCCTAATGTAATGAAAGTGTTTGCATGTTTTGTATTTTGGTCTGAATAATGCTAGTGATGTATGGTATGATCCACTGGGCTCTTGAGCTCACCCCCTTTCCTTTTCAGGTGATTTTTGAGATAGCACGAGTCGACGGACCTCGCGGAGGACTCGGTTGTTTTGAAACCTCGTCGAAGAGGTCGTTGGTATTTGCTGCGCATTTCATCTTTGTATTTGACTGAACTGGGCATGTGCCCCTTTTCTTTCCCTTTGTTTTAAATATTTTACATATATCTAGATGTTTGAGATTACCTTGGAGACTTTTAAATTGTTTAAATTTGAACTCGATGTCTTTATTTCATTTAAATTAGCAGCTATCCATTTTGTTTATTTAGAAGTTTATTTCAAAAAAAATTGGTGTCTATTTAAATGAATTTCATTTCCTGAAAGAGATAGAAAGAAAGAGAAACATAATCTGAGAATAGATCTGATAAATGATTTTAGTAGCGCTCCGGCTCTCGACGGACGACGTGACGGCGGCTCCCCAGTCGAGCGGGCGCGCCTTCTGAGCGAGCGCGGCCCAAGGGAACCCGCGGGAGGGCCTGGGTGTTACACGGATGATCCTCGATCACAGTGTGTGGATCTCAGTTCGTGATCAACGAATTCGATTCTGGCCGCACGATCATCCTCGAGTGCTGTGTTGATTTTGCGATTTCATTTTTTGCGTCTTCGTTGTGCGCCGTTGGATTTGATAGATTTGATCATGGCCGTTTGATCTTGCTGATTCAGTGAGCTCGTGCGTTGGTGCGGACCTTAATCTCGTTCGTTGGATTTGGCAGATTGATTGTGGACCGTTGGATGTGTATCAAGTTTTTTTTTTCCAGTCGAATTTCTTGTTTTCTTTTCAGATTTTTGCCAAATCTTGATCCCAATTAACTTTCTAATTTTGTTTTCATAAAAAATTGCACATATCCTTGTATTTTTGGCTATGATATCTCATAATATACATTACATTCATATATTTTTTTTTCAAAAATCCATTAAATTAATTTTTATTTCTCATTTGGGTAAACTAGACCTTGCCAAAATTTTCATTCGTCAATTATATAAAATTTTCTAAGTAAAAATTCAAATTTATATGCACTTTTTGAGATGTTACACTATCAAATAGAATGATGACTGAAGTTTTGCCAATCTATGTAGCAGATAGTTCACACAACTTCCTTCTTTAGTGCTTTTGGTTTCCTTTTGTATTCCATAAAGATTAGTTTTTCATTAGGCTCAGAGTAACCGTATAGTATATTGTTCTTAACACGAGCAATTATTATTGTTTTGCTATAATCCTTCCCCATTTAGGCCTCAACTTTGGATGCGACTTCCAACAACATTCCTTTAAGTGGATCCATTTTGTAGTTGTCATGATGTTATTTTCCTTTATGTGTCACCACATGAGTTTCATTGCCCTCTTTCTTAATCCACTCACAAGAATTTTCTATTTTGACCTCTCTTTGTAGTATTTAGGCTTCTTGTTATGAGGATGATTCTTCATCTCTACATAAATAGCTTTTTTGGTAGCATTATGAATAGCTATGTAATACCTCGGAATTTTGTGAGAGCGTTATGTCGCGGGTGAATATAAAGTAAAATATTAGTTGTAGAATAGAAAAATGAAAATTTAAAATAAAATAACAAAAAATAAAAATAAAATAAGAGTTTTTACAAAAAAATAAAAATAATAAATAAATAAGGACTTTTACAATATAATAAAAATATATAGATTTTAGAATTTATAATGTTTTAAAATAATAATAATAAATAAATAAATAAAATATTCATTGATAAAAATATTAGTAGATAAAAAATTAAAGATTGATTTAGAAAAATAAAAATAAATGAAATATTGATTGATTTAAATTATTAGTGGATTAAAATTTTAGATTGCTTGAGAATGAAAAATTGATATGGATTGATTGGAAATATATATATATATATATATATATATATATATATATATATATATATATATATATGGATTGATTGAAAAATAATAATAAAATCTAAAATTTTAGATTTTGAGCCAAAAAAAATGAAAACTTAGAAACAAAATTAAAAAAGAAAATGAAGCTTGTTATCCAAGCCTAGAGTAAACCAAAAAAAAAAAAAAGAATCTGGAAGCGACTTGAACAAAACAAAGGAAAGAAGAAAAAAATGGCGGTGGGTTGTATATCTGTATTGTGCATTTTCAGCATTGGGGAAAACTGATTTTTGGTTTGAGCTTATGATGAGCAAACAAAAAACATATCCAAATTTTATGTCATTGAAGAAACGAAAACAAGGGAGAAAAAAGGGGAAATTATGGTGGTACAATTTGGGGCGGATTGTTGGGTGTCGTGCATTTTTTATTTGGGATTTGTTTGGATTGGATGGTTGTTTGGTTGGAAAGATGAACAAGATTGATTGGAGTTGATTAGGGACGAACTGAAATGCAAAGAAAAATTTAGAATGAAGAAGAAACATAGATGGGTTTGGGCGTTCTAGGGCAAAGATGATGGCGTTTTCATATTTTAGCTGAAAATTTTCTGGTTTTTGGACCGAAATAAAGAAGATGATTGAGGAGTTGAAAGTTGAAAGAAAAGAAAAGCTAGATTTTAGATTTGGGGCTGGATTTTGATTGGTATTTGTAGCTGGTGTTTGTGGCTGGTTTGTGGTTTTGGTTTGAGCATGAAACCTTATTTTGACTCGAATAGATTTAAAATTTATATTTAAATTTTATAATTATTTTAGAAATCATTTAAGCTTAAGAATAATTTTATTAAGTGTTAAATTTCAGATTTTACAATCTTAGAGTATCGAATAGCTCAAAGAAATGCAAGGTGACCCTGAAGGTCTTCAGAATCAGGTGGGTATGATTTCCTTGCTCTTACGTATTATATGGATTTTAAATTCAAAACATTTGTTTGAATAGTTTTAGGTTACTAAAATTTTATTAGGAAATTGATTGAAATTGTTGGTATGCTTGAATGATGTGTGATGAATGATTAATTAATTATTGCATGCATGAATAGCATAGGAAATCATGCACTTAAATCTCACTATTTAATCAAGCACTTTATTATTTTAATAGCATGCATATTTGATTAAATTTCTGTTATGTGTATGATATTTTGGTATGATTGGATTGTTTGTGAAACTAAAATAAGATGAAGGATTATTAAGAATCCACGTATCGGTGCGATTGATGAGCCTGAAGCGGATCGAGGTGGTATCTCCTATATACCACCGCTTGAGACTGACTAGCTACAAGGCAGATCATAAAGATTCCCAACCTTTAGCTGTTTGCGATAGCTAGAAGTCTTTGGGAGATGGTACAAGTTGCAGTAAGTACACTCTCTTAAGCTGTGATACCATGATTTGTGATATGACTAATTTTAGATGGTACTCAAGACTTTCTATGATTAGACGAGATTACAGGGAATACCGAGAAACATCTCAACCCTCTTTTGGTTTCAGACTTCAACTAAAACCAAATGAAGTCTTGAAACGCCTAATGTTTGAAAGTATTTGTAATGTTTTGGATTTTGGTCTGCATAATGCATGTGATGTGTAGGAATGATCCACTGGGCTTTCAAGCTCACTCCCATTTTATTTTTCAAGTACACATGGACGTAGAGTATTGTAACCTACGTCAGAAGACTTTCACTTTTGATTGAAAACCTCATGGGGGATGTTATTCGGGATAGGAGGTTTTAGAGGTTGTATTTTTGTTTATTTTACATGTAACAGAACTGATTATATAGTTTTCATGTGAATTTAATTTCATTGTTTGACTCTATTTATTTTGATTTTGAATTTCAGATGATCAAATTAGTGTAAGATGATTTTGATGTTTTAATTCGCTGTTGCATTTACTCTGATGATTTTTCATTATTTGTTACATGAATTTTGGTGAACATAAGGAAAGGTTATTCTGTTTTTTGTTTTCGTGAAAAATGTATTTCTAGATATTTATCTGAGACCTATTTATCGTGAACTTGATTTTGAAGAAAAGATTTTTGACATAATGAAATTTTTAAGTTGCATTCCGATTCTCAACGAAGACAACCCATAAAACGTGTTGGGAGGTTCGATTGAGAGCCGAGGTGTTACAACCTACTACAAAAATCAAGGCTAGCTCTATCCCACAAGCTAGAAATAGGCCTTTCCAATACTTATTTACAAGTTTAGGATCTCATAGATTGATATTTAGAGTCATTGTTTTTTTTGGAACTCATAAGTATATTCCTACACGCTTTACCCCTTCACTTCATGCAAAAAGTGGTAATGCTTTCGCATACATTCTTGTAGCCAAATAGATAAAATTGACTATTGATTATTGTCGTACATTGAGCCCAAGAGTTAATAGAAGGCTCATTGTTGAGGGCCAACCCCATGGCTTATTCTTTTCATTAGTTTAGAACATATCATCCCAGCTTTGGTGTCACAAAACTCACTTCTTTTGTGCATCTGTGTAAAGTTTTATACTAAAGTATATCTTAATAGACTTTAACTATGCATCCAACTTTTTAGGATCTAATTCTTTTTTGTATAAGGGCTTTCAATCTCCATTTCCCCTTTGAATGGATTTTGATCCACAACCTTAACTGAAACTAAATGTTGGAGGAAGCAACTTAATGTGTTTCTGGTGCTTAAAGGTTCTTTGATGATGACATGGTGAAGCTTTATATAATTTTCATCATTATCTTTATATTAATCTTCATTTCTTACATGTCCTACCATTTTCTTCGTAGATACTTCTTAAGTTTCATGTGAAGTAGACATCATTATTATTTTTTTATTATGTTGATGTTAGTATCAACTAGTACAGTTTCTTCTCATTTAGATCAAAATCCTTGCATTCACATAAATCAAATTAATAATTAAAATAATATTGCCTAAATAAAATTCTAATACCAAAAACTTGATCCCAATGCCAAAATAATAATAATGAAAAATAAATAACATCTCACAAATTAAAAAAAAGTTAGAAGAGCAACAAACCATATTCTTAACATGGTAAAACCCAAAATTGAAAAATATTCATGACTTAATAGAGAATAAAAAATCATTATGAAGAAATTATCTTTACAAGTTTTATCGATTTCAGCAGAGCATATCGAAATTGTAAATTCTCCGTAAGGATCTTTGTCTTCTCTCTTTAATTTTATATACACTTTTTTATTGGTAAGCATGTCTCACTAGTAAAGTGGATTATGTTTTGGTTGTCGTCAACTTTTGTTAATTGGGGGTTACTCGAGTCAAATTATAATTAATTTGGCTTGATTATAACTAATTAAAGTTTGACGTTTTTGAAATATTACATTGTTTGATACCAAATTATGTACTATGGGAAGAGTCATGACAACAATGTTTGTCAAGTTGGGATGGTTCAAATAGCTTTAGATTCTTTGCCTTGGTAACAATATACATTTGCATATAATTTGACGAGCAACTTGAAAGCATTTGTCTCATTCCGCTAGCTCCAAAATTTTAAGTGGATCGTATCGTAACGACTTCTAATATAGAGCCAACTAAAATACAAACTTGGAAGGTATACTCATTGTTATGCTTGTCATGATGCTTTTTATTATTATGCTAATTGTTGGGACTGCCCCATCACATGCACTATTCATTTGATGTGGCAAGCTAAGATCTTTATCTTCTTGCTCTAAGGGTATCCCCAATGCAATGGGGACAATAAACCATCTACATCATCAACTCTATCATTTATATCATAAACTCATTAAACTTTCACCTTCACTTATCAACTTAGATCGGCGCCCATTGATTGTCATTGGAGATACCCTAATCTTATGTACACTTTTCTTAGAATTTTTATTTGAGTTTTTCTAATGCCTTCAACTCCCTTAGTCTCATCTATTTATAGAAAAAAATGCGTTCTTTTCAAATTGGAAAGTGGCTAAGATACTTATTAGAAGTTATGAAAAGCGATAATAATTTTTTAAATTTGGTAGAGTTGAAGTAGAGTATAAAGCTAATCGAAATAACATCATACTTTTCCTAAGTGGGAGAGTGATACTAATTCATTTTCTTTTTTAACTCTAACAATCTATAATGGATCATGATCCAAATGTTTGGTTAGATTACACATTGATATTCTTTACACTAATCTAATTCAATGTAAACCCAAACATAACATTCATCTTCAAGCCGTGCATGACCAAAAAAGCTACTAGTTGTAAAACCAATGAAGGCTCACAATCTTTTTTGTTTACATAATCTCTCCATCTCTCTTTTATATTGTTTCTTTTTCTTGTTAGATCTCTTTTTCTTTTCTTTTTCATTAGATCTCTTTTTGTTTCAATCAATCTGAATGAGAGGTTTTCAGTTTAAGCTTTGATTAGAAAAAAAAAGAGAAAATAAGAAAATTAGTTTGGTTTCCACATTTACTTACATATTTCTAGAATTAGTATTTTGGTTTAAAAGTATAATATTAGTTAAACAGTAATTTTAATTAAATTTTCACTGCCATTGGAGAGAATTATAATTTAACTGAAAATTTAATCCTCAGATTTTACAAATAATAACCTGTCCCTTGGGGTATCTCCAACCCAGCCCCAAAATGGCGTTGGGGGAGCCCTAAATGGTGCCATCTTGGTGCCGATCTTGTTTTGTTTTTTTGTTTTTATTTTTGTTTCAGTTTTTTTATTTTTATTTTTAGTGACAAGTTTTTTATTAAAAAATTTTTAGTAAAATTTATAATTTTTTAAGTTAAAAATTTAATTATTTAAAAACTTTTAGTTATTTTATTTACTTTTATATTATTTATATTATTTTTTTATTATTTTATACTTGTTTTTATTATTTATATTTTAAATAAACATGTTTTATTGTATTTATTTATAATTAATTAATTAAAATTAATTATTATTTAATAAAATAATTATATAAATTTGTAGTGTATTATTTGTTATTTATTAATTAATTAATAATTAAATATAGTATTAAATAAATATGTAAAATAAAATTTATGTATAAAAATATATTTTCATAAAATAGAAAGAAGAGATAAAAAGGAATATAATTAGTATGGGGTAAAAATGAAATTGAGGTGGGGGATGCCTTACTATGGCGCCAAAGTTAAGCTGCATTTAAGTAAAAGTGGGCAAAAAAAAAAAAAAAAAAAAAAAAAAAAAGCCGAAAACCGTTTGACGTACACATTTCTGGGGATTCGTAAAATAGGATGATGACAGCCATACGAACATTAGAGGTAGAAACGCAACACTGAAATTTCTTTCTCCGGAAGACTAATCTTCAATCGAACCCACTGTTTAGGATTGCTGAAATAAATTTTTGTTGCGTCGTGTAGTCTCTGCCATCTCTCCTTCGTAGTCACAGGAGCCATCGCACCTGCGAAGGAAAATTGAAATTCCAGATCTTCTTTTATTTATTTCATTTACAACTTCTGGAGAACTCAAGCTGTTCGATCTGATCAGGCAGTGCTCTCTCATCCGCTTGATATCCTCTGCCTTGCTGCGAACATCACGATCTTCAATCAGAAGGTAGAGCTCTATCAAATTCCTGTTTATTTTTTTACTCATAATTAGATTAAAAAAAAAGAATTCTGATTCTCCGTCAGAGAAGTTTCACTCATTCGCTTTCTTGAAATCTCTTCGATCGATCATCAAACTTGTTCGCTGTTTTTAATTCCAGTTCATTTGTGCACTGGATTGATCTTATGTGGATAAGTTTTCCCTTGGCACTACCAGGTTATTGCTTGCTGCAGTTTGTTTGTTGAATCAGGAATCCATTTGCGAGCTTTCTATTTGATGTTTGTCCAACGGCTTTCTCGATGGTGAATTCTTGTGTACGCAAGTTTCAACTGGTAACCCGTTTTTTTTTTTTTTTTTTTGGGTTTCTCGTCGTGCTCATTAGTGTCGCATTTGTCTTACAGGACAACCCAGGAAATTATTGTGGTTCATGTTTATGAAATCTAAGGAACTTGGTGAAAGCATTTGCTCTCTCTGGATGGTGTTTTTATTTTAAGCGTTCAGTTTCAAAGTCCAGATGTTCCATGAGCGGCAGGCATGAACATCGTCAAGGGTGTTGCTGATCTCCTTCGGAGAACATCTGGTGGCCAATCAGGAGATTCAAAAGCAGAGAGGTTTACTGCGCCGTCTCCTAGAATTTGTTTCAGGTATCGTCATTTTGATGGCTGTCTATGCTTTGCCTAGTTTTATCTCGATATTCGGGATACTATAGTCCATTTGTAACTGTGACACACAAAATCCTTTCCCTAGGGCTATTTAACTGTACTAGATAAGTTCGTTAACTTTACTGCAATAGTTGCAAGTCAGGAAGTGAAGGAGATTGAACAAATGGGTTGGTTAACTATTATTTTGGCTGGACTTCTTGCTAATTGACTTTGAGGATGTGCTTTGGAGTTGGAGAGACAAATTTGGGTGGATGCATTAGTCTATATCAAATGCATCCTTTAATATTGTGAAGGAAGCCACTTTCAGGTTACTGTAGAACTGTATAGAAGTTATTTCATTATTTCATAATTACCGTGTCAGTTGTTTTCTGAATGCATTAGTGCATTACACAATGGTGGAATGGTGGAATTTAATAATGAACTATGAGATTGAGCATATTGGGATGATAGATCTAAGTTTTGGAGCTTGTAATTATTGATGACCATGTCAACATTTTAATAGAAATATCATATGATATGAACCGACACTTTTAGTGGAACATCAAGTGAGCCTTTGCCTACTATTAAAGTGGCATAGCAATTTGAGATAATTTGCCTTCTACAAGATCTTATCTCAACCACCCAAGGTGGGCTACATGGATTTACATTCTGCACGTAACTTTATCAATGATTGAGTTGACATCTACTGTACAATCAGTTATATCTTTCTTTCTTAATTTTCTCTTTTGAGTTATAGATCTTGTTCTATTTGTACTCTGAATTGTTAATGGGTAGTCCTAATTAACACATCGAAAAATCTTCACTTTGTGTGTCTAAACCACCTTATTGGTTTTCACCCCTTTTATCTGTAGTAGGGGCAAATGAGATAGATCACCTTGTGAAATTTTAATTGCGGTATGATATTTGCTGAGGGAAGTAACTCCAAGTCCAAGTCCAAGGGAATATAGATTGATAGGTCATTAGAAGAAAAAATTTTATTTGTTTATTTGTTTTAATGGTCCCACATTATGAGTTTTAAAAGAATGTGAATTGTTCAAGTTATTTGTAACATCAACTCAATGAGAGAAGTGGATCCATTGTATACAGAGACCTTAGGAAGGTGCCAACAAGGTGATAATCTCGTGTAGTTTTTTGGAATGAGGATTTTGATAAATTAATGGAAAAGTTTAGATGAAGTTAGGCAATCCCCAAAATCCTTGGTCTGGAGTTATGCAGGTGATCTCCTTGATAATTGGTTCTCTTGATGTTTTATGAAAGAATACTGACATCTGCACAAATAGGTAGTCTAAGAATTTTGGTTAGATTATAAGAGTTAAGTTTATGAATATTTTGAAAAATAAAATTAATAAATCAATCCCATTCTATAAGCTATGGTGTTTCATGGAATTTTGCTAGAATTTGTGCATGAATAGCTAGTGTAAGAATTTTGGTTAGATTATAAGAGTTAAGTTTATGAATATTTTGAAAAATAAAATTAATAAATTAATCCCATTCTATACACTATGGTATTTCATGGAAGTTTGCTAGAATTTGTGTATTAGGGGCATAAACTCTGCATATGCGGAGTATATTATGCATATTTTTGAACTCAATCGGTCCCAACCTCTTATAAAGGCGTAGAGATTGAGATGAGTGTTCCCAATCTCAAAAGGATGTAGTGAGCTACACACTGAAGTGGTAACTTACTGTGGGCTATCATAATTCTGTATGTATGTTCTTCAAGCACCTTCCTAATGGATCTTGTTGAGACAAATAGAAGTAAAGTGATGATCAAACATGATTAAGCGTGGTAAATACTAAAGCATAAGTAACGTTATTTCCAAAAGCTCCCTTTGTTGTGATATCTATGGAAGTTCACATAGGTAAAGCTCTTCCAATTTGGAATTATACATTTAGAAGAGATGGTGGCTATAGTTCGTGTAACTGGACGCCCTAGTTATAATATTGTTCGTTAATTAAACCTTCGTCCCAATTAGAATTTTTGATAGAAGCTTTGATCTCACTAGTCATCATCCTTCTTTCTGTTTTTTATGAACTTTTTCTAAAGTGATTGCATTGCAAAGTGTGGCTCTACATGTATATCATTCTACATCTCAAGTGGTTTGCAATTTGACTGATGGATAAGATTTTTTTTTTTTTTTTTTTGGAAAAAGAAATGAGATTGTATTAATATCATATGTTCTGGAGATGAGTTGTTTCCTTATAAAATGTTTTCCCCATTCTACAAAATCTTATAGAGAATTACAACTTATAGATAATGTTCTTTCAATTCCTTAACCAGTCCCCAAACTTATATTGCCTCCCTAATTTAGATGAAGCCGCCCAATTAACAAACACGAACACTGACCGTTTCCATACTTGCTCTGCTATGACTTCTTTTCCTTCAAACATTCTTTTGTTACACTTCTCCCACATAGCATGGGAAATCACAAATTAGGCATACTTCCAATAGCTTCTTATGGGAAAGTTCTTTGAGTTGGGCCGCTAGTTCAAAAAGTTGCTCCTTTGCGGGTGCATTCCTCTAATCATGTAGTTCTTCCCACTTTTGCCATATGGTTGTGATGAATGCACAGCTGTCAAAAACATGTTGCGCCTTCTCACTTGCTTCCCTGCGATGACAACACCAATGTGGTGAAAGAGCAATGTTAGGATTCTTCCTTTGGATCATGTCTGCACAGTTTAATTTCCTTAAGTTGATTAGCCAACCTGGTATTTTCGCCTTTGTGGGAATTTGACTGACTATATGAACTTGGCTGCTTTGATCTAGTTTACATTCAGATTTGGTTGGCTGGAGGTGAGATGATTTCGAAATGATTTTGGGGTAAACTCTCCCGAGGGATCCCCCAGCCATTCAAGCTTGTTTGGCATTTGCAACAATATTATTTTCTCTAATGACTGTATCATCTCTGTTATTTCCTGCTCTTCACTCCTGCTCAGATTTCTCCTTAACTTGAAGTCCCATCGCTGTTATTGCTATTATCTGCTTCATCCTCTACATGGAAGGAAGCTGTGGTAATGTCATCTATGTCTGATAATCTGTATATCTGAGGGAATTGGGTATTGAGAGGGTTTGATCCACACTAATGATCTTCCTAGAATTTTTTTGTCTTGCCATCTCCCATTTTCCATCCTACATGTTGCCTGAGTTGAGGGTAAATAGAATGAATGAACTTCGAACGCCTTCTGTGAGTTGCCCTTAGATAGATGTAAACCTCCCTACTATTCAACAATTCAAGTGACAACTTTCAAGATATGTTCAAACAATACATTAGAGTTATACCAGTTCAACAGTTCTGTAGAATCTTCTGGCTAGCTTTGTTAAAGAACCATCAGATCTAAAAGCAACGTTTCTCAGCTAGAGGTTTGGCGTTATGTATTAAGCTATTAATAACGAACCTCACGCGCAACTTCATTGTGGAATGTTTTTTATGCTAGCAAAATTTGTGGGCTGTAGGGCTGAATTGGTGGATAGGAGCCTAAACTGTTGTCTTTTTTTTGAAAAAAAAAAAAAAAAAAGAGGGCGAAGTTTTCTTGTCATTCTTTTTTAGCTGAAGTGACTGTATGAGTCTATTTGTTAATGGGGAATTGAAGTGAGATATATGGATCAATAGACAGAAGATACTAAATCAGATGCATTGATAATGCAATGACTTTGGACATATTTCTCTTTGTTTATGACTACAGAAGGACTTCACATTTATTGTCTTTTGAATACTACTACTTGATTGTTCACTTTTAACTATTTCCTTGTCCTAGGCAGAAGTTTTAGGGAAAAAATTACCTCGTTTGCTGATCCAAGAGACAGGACATTTGTGTATATGTATGGAGATAATCATGTGCACCATTTTCCTTTGCGATTTCAGTTTGCTCCTTTTTTTTACTTGTTATATCCAAGAATCTTTTTATTTAAAGCAAAGTCGACTGTGCAATCTTTGCAGATGATGTTAGGGTTTACATTAACTTGATCAACCCAATCGAACTGACCAATAATGTTTTGGGTTGGTTTGTGTTAGGTTATATAAATTCTTTGGGTTGGCTTGAGTTCTAAAGTACCTTAGCCAATTAGTTTAGGATAGGTGGATTACAGGTTTAGCCTATAAAATTCTGATTAACTTGACAAGAACAAACACGTATATAAGTCAACATCTTGAGCTTATAAGATAATTTAATTTATAGTCTTCTCACTTAGAGATATCTGCAATTAAGATTCGAGATATGTCAATATTTTTATAAAGATGTGTTGTGGAGAAGAGATCAATCAATGGGATTGCAAATTCTTAGTTCTCGAATTGGGCTGCTATGTCTTTTTCTTTGTTTTTTTTTTCTTCTTTTTTATTCCAGTGATTTGACTATTCAAGTTGAGTTTTATTCCTATTTGTGTCTTGTGTTCAAACTGATGAAGGAAGAGAAATTCTCATATTCACTTTTCTTCCTTAGTGATGTTGGTGACGAGGCAATACTAAATGCATTGTGGAAGAGACATGAGAAGGCAATTGACAAGGTATGAAGGGGAATGGCTTTGGTGGGGCTTTCTTTTGATATTTGTCGCACTACTATTTCATTGAAAAATCGTTTAACTTGCTTATATTTGGATTATTTCCTGTAAATTGTCTAAGGGATATTCTTTGGGTGATTGGCTTGGAGGGTGGTCTCCGATTTTTTTGTAGTTTGTAGGGGTTTTTATTTTTCTGGTTGGGTTTGTAATGATGTGTATAGTGCTTCCACTAAATTAATATATTTATTTTTTGTTTCTTGTCAAAATAAAGATAACTGAAAAATGATATTACACAATCCTTAGACTTCCATATGCTTATTGTATAATTTGTCATGTGGCCCAATTTGATGGAAATTCTATCCCAGATGATGGGGGCCAGGGTAGTAAAGTTACTTATTTGCTGCATGGTATGCTTTCAATTTTATTAGTTATTTCGACCTTGTCTTGAAACTTTTCTTTTAATGGAGAAGCTTGAGTGCATGAAAAGGCTAGATATACAGAAACATGTGCGTCCTTTGCTCCTTTGCTCATTTCTATCGCTTGTAGATATGTTCAGAAACATGAACATTTTCATTTGGAAAGAAAAAAAAAAGACTAGGTTGTTAGAGCTGAAGATTCGTGGTGTAAAGGATTTGATTGCTATTTTAGGCCTGCAGCTAATTCAATATCATCAATTACTTCTTTCCTTAGTGTTTTGTTTTTGTTTGTCTATTTTATTTTATTTTTTAATAAATTTTTTTGGGGTTCCATATCAATTTCTACATATCAATTTTGTTGAGCTTTTCATTAGTGAAATTTAAAAGAAAAGAATAAAAAACAAAACAAGAGAATGAGACGAATTGGATATGAAGCTTTTAAAGATGTTGGAGTTTGAAATTTAAAATGGGTGATTCCTTGCCAAAAACTTATTCTTCTGCAATTGATGACGAAATTGCAGGTGGAAAGGAGAAAGTTATTTCATGTTTTCCTGAAGCAGTTCTTGCTTGTGTACAAGAACTGGGAGCCTGTACAAGAGTTGCCAGAAACTGGTTTATCTTCCTCATCAACTGCTGAATATCTGCCGGGTTCAGAAGATATAATTGTTGGTTGCCATGCTGGACACCCAGCTGAGGTGATTCTTGGAGTGTGTCAAGAGATTCCAGAATTAACTGCTCTTATTTCTGAGTGTAAGTGAAATTACTATTTTGCTTGTACTTACTTTTATATCTATCAATATTATTGTTCTTCTTATTCTTCCTCTATTTATTGGCAAGGCTGGTATACTGTGTTATTTTCATTTTTTGAGACTGTAGTATCCTTTATTTTAAGATCAATTTTGACACAAGGGCCCTTGCCCACCCACAAGGCCAGGACCTAGAAGACCCAGTTTGTGAGATGGGGCCTCCCACCACAATGAGTTTAAAGAAGCTTGAAGGGAGTAGTTGAGAGTTGAACTCAACAGCCTCCTTGGTCATGACTCTTTCTCCCCATCTATACCCTGATGGAATTGGGTTGTATAATGTGTTAGGAAGTTACATATTGAACCCAAATCATTGCATCTCCATAAACACAGTAAGTGGATGGCATAGTTACTAAGTTTCTTCAGCTGGCTACTACTATGGTATCCCTGAATCAAGTGCGAACTCTGATAAGAATTACCCAAGAGCTTATTCAGTGCCTTTAGGTGTTAATAATGAAATTTAAGGCCAATAGAAATGACTGTTCTATGGAGGGTTGCATAGGCTGACAGAAGCACTACACTAAACATCATGATAAAGCACTATGTAGGCAACCACAGTTTAAAGTGATTTTCAAATGAAACGCATGGGGACAAACAATCCACCGTCCACATGTCTTGAAGGTCAATGTCTGCCAGTGTGAATCTGATACACAAATTTGAGTTAATTGATCTTATTTTTTCCTATTATTTTACAATAATTTTCAAATATCCTGGAACTGATGGACTTCTTGGTTGATTAACTTGAAATCTACTCTGAAACACACTTAAATGGAATTTATGAGTGATATAGTTGCTGTTCTCTCAACGCAAGTACTTGTACCATATGGTTGGACACCAGCAACTTCCAACCACTGTAGGCATTGAATTTGAAAAAGCAGAATATTTTTTTTTGAAAGAAAACATAATTATATTAAAAGGAAGAGATGTCCAACGCCTAAGCGCAAAAAGTACATAAGAAAAATATAGAAGAAAACCCATATCCCCCTATTATAGAGAGTACAAAATTGGAGCCCACCGGATCATCCAGTCACTAAAAGAATATCCTAACCCTAGTTTTCCAGAGTAGACCCAGGTTGCAAATAGCAAGTGTGATCTTTTCATTATTCTATTTACATTGATATCAGAATTCTGGAAGATGCTACTATTCCTCGCCTCCCACACTACAACCCACATTGCAAAAAGCATCAACAACCAGTAGATCTTCAAATGATCCGCATGATCTAAAATCCAAATATGAACATTTGTGCTGTCTGGGGGTCTGGGCATGGCTGGAAGTTCCTGTTGCCAAGAGCTCCATACTGTCCTTAAAACCTTGCAGTCCCCAAAAAGATGTGGAACGTTGTCCTCAGCGGCCCACACAGACAACATGAAGATGAGGATAAATAATAGATAGGGAATTTCTTCTGTATTTGAGCAGTACAATTTAACCGTCCTTGCATTATCAACCAAGACAAAATTTTAAATGTAGTAGGCAATTTAGCTTTCCAAATTGGTGCCAAATTTTCGTTTGTCGAGGTCGCCTCTCTAGCTAATAACACGTTATAATAGGATCCTGTCGTAAAGTGCTTCGACTTGGCCTTTTTCCACCGCCAAGAATCAGGCTGTGTGTTAAACTGTACCGGCTGAAGCCTGTTGAGTAAGGTAGCCAATTCCTCAATCTCCTCATCTTTGAGGTTTATCCGAAAATCCAAATTCCATGCCCCATTATTATCATTTTCCTCAATCCCCCCCAGCTTTGAAACAAGGTGGCCTCTGGGCATTGAGTAATCCTGTACAGCCGGGGAAAGTCCTCTTTAAGCTTGGAAGATGTGCACCACGCAATCTGACACACTTTTTATCTCCAATTTTCCACTGGATATGAGGGATGAACTTTGAGTACAGCGACTGGATGTACTTCCAAGGAGATCTATTCAAGACCTTAGCATTCAAACCTGCCATCATGCCATTCTATGATCTCCCATGGATGCTTGCTATTATCTTGCTCCACAGTTGGTCTTGGGCCTTAGAAAATCTCCAGAGCCATTTAGTTGCCAGGGCGTTATTTTTGACTTTTAGTTGGGCTACTCCCAATCCCCCTTCATCCTTGGTCCTGCAAACTTGTTGCCACTTGACAAGCATTTGAGCCGTCTCAACCCCCTCAGCCTTCCAAAAAAATCTCCTAATGCCCTTATTCAACTCCTTTTGAACCGCCGTCAGCATTTGAAAAATTGACATATAATATGTCAGAAGTGCCTCTAAGACAACTTTAATTAGAAGGAGACAACCACCCCTGGATAAGTAGCTGCATCTCCATCTTTCAATTCTCCTTTTGACAGTTTGTATCACCGGATCCCAAAAGGAGATTCTTCTAGGATTTCTCCCCAACGGAAGACTAAGGTATTTCATAGGCCATTTGGACACGGGAATGCCGAAGATCTTGTGAGCTAGATCCATATCTTCGTCCTTAATATTAACACCAGCCACTTGGCTTTTGAGGAAGTTTATCTTCAGACCGTAAACTAGAGAAAAACTTTCTAGGGCCATTAGGAGCATCTCCCAGCTTTTTGGATTATCGTTAAGGAAGAATAAGGCGTCATCAGCGTAAAAGAGATGGGAAAGAAAGATCTTTTGACCTCCTACCTCGAATCTTTGGAGCTCGAACTGCCTTGCACTCTGCAGAATGCCATGAAGGTTGTCGGCTACTAAAATATACAAAAAAGGGGAGAGAGGGTCTCATTGTCTAAGACCTCTTGAGGCTATGATCTTCCCCTTTGGTTGACCATTCATGAAGATTGAATAAGAAACTTTGGATATGCATCCCGTTATCCATTTTCGCCACCTCTCTCTAATCCTTTTCTCTTCAAAACATAAATAAGGTACTTCCATCTAACTGAGTTATAGGCCTTGGAGAAGTCAATTTTTACCACCAAACCTTCTTTTTTCCTGACTCTATAATCCTCAACCACCTCGTTTGCCATCAGGATAGCATCGAAAATATGACGCTGATTTACAAATCCCATTTGATTCTCTGCTACTGTAACATGTATCACCTCCCTAAGGCGCCTCGCTAGGATTCGAGCGATAATTTTGTAAAAGCTAGTTACCAGACTGATAGGCCTGTACTCCTCCACCTTTTCTGGGCAAGTCTTCTTTAGGATCAATTGAATGTACATCTTGTTTACACATTTATTAATAACACCCGTGGAATAAAACTCTTCCAAAGTTCGGATGATATCTGTCTTCAACAAGTCCCAGTTCTTTTGATAAAAGAGCATTGTGAATCCATGTGGACTTGGGGCTTTCTCTCCTTCACAGCTAAAGACTGCCTCGTTCACCTCCTCTTCCATGAACGGTCTCTCAAGCTAATCCTTCTGCCCTTCTGCTATGAGATTCCAATCTATCCCATCAATCACCCATTTAGTCCCTTTGCCGTCAGAAAATAAGTTTGTGTAGTATGTGGTGATATGTTGCTGTATATCTCTCTCCTCCTTGATCATGACTCCGTTTGCATCTTTGATTTTGGATATGAAAGCCCTTTCTCTTTGAATTGATAACAGCCTATGGAAGAATCTCGAATTAGTATCCCCCTCCCTGGCCCACTTCATGCGAGCTTTATGTCTAACCTCCCTGTCGATTCTGTTCTCAATGGTATTTATCTCCTGCATGATTTTGGCTCTCAGTTCTTTATCCCCCTGTGTGGTAAGGCCTTGTTCTGCTCTACGGTCTAGCTCCTGAATTTTTAGATACAGCTCCTTCTTCGCGCGATCATTAGTATCTCGAAAATTTTTGCTCCAGGTTCTTAAATCTAGCTTCAGCTGTTTGAGTTTCTGCATGAATCTATATCCTTGTCATTTTTCGTGAGACGACTTGTTCTACCATTCCTTCATGTTATTCCCGAACTCCTTCCTATCCATCCAGGAGTGCTCAAATCTGAAAGGAGTTAGACCCACCGCAGCGGTTGAGTATCCAATTGAATTGGCCAATGGTCTGAAGTGTAACGTTGGAGGGTAGTATGGAGACTGTTTGGGAATAGATTATTCCATTCCGAATTTACAAGGAAACGGTCCAGTCTTGAGTTGGTTGATCACGGTTGTTGAACCAACTGAACCTTGCATTCTGAAGCTCGACATCCCTCAAGTGCAGCTCGTTAATCAGATCATCAAACTGCGTAATGTCATGCGACAAAGACGAACAATGGGTCTTCTCCTCCATACACCTGATAACATTAACATCCCCTCCTATACACCACGGCCCCGATAGAATTGACAAGAGAACCGCCAGTTCATCCCAGAATGAGTATTTATCCTTAGAGGAGTAGGGGCCGTACACAGAGGTGAACCACCAACTAATATTGCTTGGATGTCGAACTTGTATTGAGAGAGAATAGTGGCCTACGAACTAATCAGTGACTGTAATCTGACGGCTGTCCCAAGCTACCAGAATACCCCCTGCTGAGCCATCTGCGGGAATAGAGGTCCAATTGCAGAATCTCTTCTTCTACACTAGACCCATAATCTCTGGGGAGAGATATATTCGTTTGGTCTCCTGGAAGGTGATTATCTGGGGTGAAGCTGCTCGGATTGAGCGTCTGATTGTGCCACATTTTTGTCGGGGACCAAAACCCCTGATATTCCAGGACATTATCCTCATTAGGATCACTAAACCCAAGGCCTGCCTGGTCCATTACTCCAAATCCTCTAGCTGAAAGAGCTTTATATCTATCTCCTTCAAAAATCGAGTCACTCTGTCCACTCCAGAATCCTCATTCTTTTTCGGTTCGCTCTTGTCCAACTCATTTTTGTTTGAGTGTTCGCCAACTTTTAGCACTCTGTTCCATTCCCCATCCTCCTCGTGCCTCAGTGGAGAGGTTTTGTAGGCACCTGCGTTGTTAGTGGGTGAAGGAAAACGTATAATAGAGCATACCTTTGGGTTCCAGTGCCTATCTCCAGTGCTTATCGTGTCTAGGCCTGTGCCTTCCTCTTCAATCGCCTTGTCTGGCCACTTCAGAGTGGAGAAAGGAGTTTTTGGGACGTAAATTTCGAACTCAGAGGAATATGTGATAATCTCCTTTCCTTTTCTTTTGGCTTTGTTTGGGCTTGTTAGTTCGATTCAAATGTTGTCATCCCTGTCCTTGTTGGCTTGCTTTCTAGCATACGTTTTGAGTTTCGGCCTCTCTAAATTCTTGCTTGGGCTTCTTTCCTCTTTGGGCATCTGCCCCTCCTTATTGGGCCCCGCTTTGATCAGCTGTCCCTGGTCCATAGGCCTAGTCCCATCATCTTTGGGCCCTTGATCCTGCTCCATCTGTTCTTGCTGCTCTGACTCGGGTTTCAGGTCCTTGAACCGATGCAGGAAGTCTGGTGCCCTGTTTTGGTCAGTGTCCTGCTTCTTCTTGCTCCTCCTCTGCACGTCATCCTTGCTCTGAGTCTGCATCCTTATCCTGCTAGATCGACGCTGTACCTCACCTACCGCCCTATTTTGTTTGACGTTCGTGAGGTAGCGATGATGTTTCACTATTTGGGTTGTCACATCATCATCATTCTCCTTCTCCGTATTCTTCAACTCCTCCGACCGTCGTCGCTTCGCCTTTCCCGGCGGTCCTTTTCTCTTCTTCATTTTTTGGGCTTTCTTTGCCTTCTTTGCCCTCTTCCTGTCAATTTCTTTGGCTTCTTCTACCTCTTGACACCACTTCCTTTGAAGGTCATACAGCCGTCATCATCGTAAATCTCTAACTCTGCCGATAAGAACCCAGTGCGAGAGCCCCTCACTTTAACGAAAGCTAGTTCCTTTGATTTATTGTTGAGAGTGTCTTCTGTTATATCCAGAAGTCCTCCACACTCCTCTACTATTTGCTCGATGAAGGGTAACCCCGATTTCTCGGTTGGAATACCTTCAATGCCAATCCAACTGTCTCTGCATGCGATTTTGCGTTGTTCTCACAGCTTGAAGTCATTCCAATCCTCTATAAGGACTTCGGTCCTGAACTGGGGGTGTGGTGGACCTTGAAGTCGGATCATTTCCTCACCGTTTCAGCTATGTATCAGTGCTCTGGCAGCATCAATCATCGTCAAGTGTGGATCCCCTCCCAGAACCTCAGACAATTCCTCCTCCACTTCTTCCCAGCTGTAGCTATCTGTGAGTCTTATGACTTTGAATTTCCCAGATCGGATGTCTGGTTTTTGTCGTGTAGGCTGTCTCATCTCAATACCGCTTTGATGATTCCTGGGACCTTCCTTGTCTCTTATCTTCTCTTCTATATTAGCCGACTCTTGCGGTTTGACGGAACAACCTTGGGACATGTGGGACCTTGTCTTCACTTGGTGACTGTTCACTTGGCGACTGTTCATTTTGTCTTCTTGTGCTATGTCATCTAATGCTTGGGTGAGCTTATTCCATGTATCAAACTCAATATCTTCTGGGATGTAAATGTTCTGAAAAGTCCTCCTATGTAACTTGGCTATCTTCATAAAGCTACCCCTTGTGTTGGAATTGGTCTCAATAAATAGAGTGTATTTATCTCCTCTTCTAGATTTCTTGAACTCTCCATTTCTCGAAGCCTTTTTTGCGAATGACGCTTTGGTGGTCAACCATTCCAGATCACATTTACTCACAGATAACACGTAGGTAGATGTTCTGGTCCTTTCCTGTATTATAACCTCATCTCCTTATTTGGACCCCTCGACTTTAAAAGTCTTAAATCTTGAATCGAAACTGTATCCTTTCTATGCTTGCTAACCACCATTCTGCATCTTTCCATTATCACTTTTTCTTCCTTCTTCTTTATGGTTTCGACCATAATCTCTTCGTCTCACCTCTGTCCATTTGTCTTCCTCTAATCTAGCTCCCTTGTCTATCTCCTTTCCAGTGAGAGCCCTTCTGTAATCACCCAGAGTGGCTTGCCAACTACTCTCAGTGCGATACTGGTCACCACCTTCACCTCTCATCCTCTACTCTTCCAGCTTTTATGTCAGAAACAGAATAATTTCAAGTGATCAACTCCAATCTATATTTCATTAATTTATTTTTCTATACCGATTACATTTGAATCTGGAAATAACCATTTTTCTTGCTTTTTTTTTGTGTAAAATGTGGGTAAGGCTATTTGCATTGCTTTTTTTACTTTGACCCTCCAATGATGGGAGGGTCTAGTGTGCACTGGGTTTTCCTTTTCTTGGTAATAAATTCAAAAAGACAGTTAAGTGAAGAAACAGGAAAAATACTGTGCAATATTCCTGGCAATTTTTAAACATTTAACACTGAATTTATGATAAATGTTAATAGCTATAATTTCACTCAGGTTGTATCACTTTGTGCTGTCTTTTTTTTTTTTTTTCTTTTCCCATCTGTAAGTTAATTACAACTATTTTTTTTTGGAATAGCTCTGGTTGTTGGAGGTGGCCTTCAGTTTTCTTTATATTGAGGGTTGATTACTGTATGTCTCTTCTTAGTGAAAGTCTAATTGTTTGTTTGTTTTGATTTGACATTTTTTCCTTCATTTCTCTTTTTTCTCCTCACTTTGATATGTTTTGGAACAATGTAACTCTTACTGTTCCAGAGTTAACAAAATGTAATCCTAGTCAACCAACTCACCCAGAAAAAGAAAAAAAAAAAATCTAGTCGTTAGAGTTCATTGGTGTTTCTGAAATATTTTTCAATTTCTTCTAGTATTCTGAATTTACATTCTTCCCGGAGATGCTTATGTTACAAAAATATGAACAAAGTGAGAAAGCATAATGTGAATTTGTTATTGGTTTTTTACTTTTTTTCCCCTTTTTTAAAAAAGTTCTGCCTCCTTTATTTAATGGAGTCTCTCATTGTTAACTCAATATACTCGTCCAGTTATTTTCTGTGGTTAGTTGATTCACAACCAAGGTCAGCTCATTTTCTTTTCCTTCTATTTTTTTCTTTTCTTCTTTTTATTTAATCAGTGAATGCAAGTATGGAACAATCTGCAACAGAGCTGCCAGTGGCTTCCTTCAGCTTGACCATTGTTGCTGAAGGGTTTTCTATATTAGAAGCTTTGACAATTATTACTCGCTCAATGCACAACTGTAGGTTTTTTGGCTATTATGGAGGGATACAAAAACTTACTGCTCTAATGAAGGGTATTTCCTGCTGCTGCTTTGACTCCATTCTTTCTTTTGTGACGTCATTCTTATTCTCTTACCTTACTTTCAGAATGCTTGTAGGGCTATTTACCTGCTGGTAATGTAGTATCTCCATTTCTATTTGTTTCTAGTAAATCTGGAGCATGGAGAAAATGATCTGACTAAAAGCTTGTTAACCTGATCTCTAAAGCTTCTGTGTGCTGTTCTCTTCCTGTTTGGCCTTTTTTTGTTTTTTTTCTTTTTTTTTTTATGGGAAGAAACATAGGATATGTCTGTACTACTATATGAAGAAATTATTAGAAATGATCAATGGAATGAGATATGCCAAAGATCTTACAAGGATTCCAAGATATTGTGCCGATTTCCTACCCAGGCACCAAAACTATATCCAAGAGAGAGCTTACAATGTGAGATCCAAATTGCAAACAAAATGACAGACCTCTTCTAAATCCTATCAGTACTTGTACGATATGTCTTGAAAATTCTATTGTTCTGTTCCTCACATACACAATACCAATACCAAACTGAGAACAAAATACAAATCTAATACTTGTTTGAGGTGGGAGTTCAACACAGAAGAGGGGAAAGAAAACAGATAGCTTGCCGATGTTTCCTTTTTAACTCTTCTTGTTCTCTCTCTCAAATGAAATGAACGACTGTTAATTGAAAGGCACAATCGAGTGGTGAAAACCAAGGATCAAACTTCGATTTCAGTTACTTGAAAATTGGAATAATTTCCGAGATGTTTAATTTGATGTGGAGAATTCTTGTTAAGATTCGCTATATATAGAAGTTGAGAGAATATTTGTGTAAATGCTAAAAGATCTTTGTAGTAATATAAGCTAATAACTAATATGCATAAACTCTTTCAAGATTAAAAAAGATATCCATAAAATTGTGTAGTGAAATCCATCTTGTTATGTTAGGTAATGAATTTGAAATGATGGCTTTTTAGTTTTAATACCTTTTTTCATTCATTCATACATACATACATTTATTTATTTATTTATTTATTTCCCCCAAATTTGTGGTGGATTGCTTCTGAATCATATACTTAGCTAATTTGACATCCCGTCTGTACTGGTTTTCATCCAGCTTTGCAAAATCTTACCTAAAGAAAGATGACTGAAATTCTTTCATTTGTATTTTTAATTTCTTTTCTCATTTTCTCATTTTTTTTCTTTTTCTTTTTTTTTTTTTAAATTTTATTTTAAAATGGAAGGTATATCCCATAAAACTGCATTGTTTGTTAACTTGTTAGATTTTTTTTTTAATTTATATTTTTGTGTTTGTTTGATAAAATTTAAAATATTACGTAATTAGTGGTAATTTTGTTTACTTTGTTGACTTTTAAAGAGTTTTTATATTTATTTATTTATTCATTTTTATCTTTCATCTACTTCACACCACAATGTTTAGAAAATTGAAAAAAATTGCCAAAATTTGGTGAATTTTTTAGGTTTTCAAGACCATGGTGAAGCTGAAATATGGTCCAAGTTGGACTAGTAGTCTTGTTACATCAATGAATCCATGTGAAAATATAGTCATCAAATTATGTCCCTTGCACACAACACTAATTGATTGCAGTTGCGATCTTTGTATGTCATATGCTTAGTATCTCCAATTCTAGCACTCTCCCAACTTTCTTAGTCCCTTGCTCCATGTTGCACATCATTTGGAATAAGGAAAGAACTTCCAAAGAAGCTTATTTATGTAGCGAAAAGCCTTGATCCTTCATCCTAGTATTCCCGCTATAATAGGATTTTATAAAACACCTACTTTGTATCTACTGAAAGTGTTGAAATACGTAGCCTTGTTCGCCATAATACTGTAATGAAAAGGAGGATTATTCTTCCCTCCCTATCACTTAGATATGAGACACAAATGAGGGTTGAAAATACATATAGAATAGTGGGGGTATGGAAAAGATAACAAATCAATAAAAAGGGAAGGTGGGTAGAAATATGAGATACTGTAATCAATGGTATCTATTAAGTTCTACATACAATAGGACTTGAACCAATTGCTCGTACAGTATGAAAGAAATACTCTAACCACTAGGTTAAGTAGGCCATTTATCATCACAAAGAGAAATAAAAGGAACCTGTGACCTTGATGGATTATACACAAAATTTTAGTATCTCCAATTCTAGCATTCTAGCATTCTCCCAACTTTCTTATTCCTTTGCTCCATGTTGCACATCATTTGGAATAAGGAAAGAACTTCCAAAGATGCTTATTTATGTAGCGAAAAGCCGTGATCCTTCATTCTAGTATTATTGCTATAATAGGATTTTATAAAAAACCCACTTTATATCTAGTGAAAGTGTTGAAATATGTAACCTTGTTCGCCATAATACTGTAATGAAAAGGAGGATTATTCTCCCCTTCCTGTCACTTAGATATGAGACACAAATGAGGGTTTAACATACGTATAGAATAGCAGGGGTATGGTAAAGATAACAAATCAATAAATAGGGAAGGTGGGGAGAAATATTAGATACCGCAATCAATGGTATCTATTAAGTTCTACCTACAATAGGATTTGAACTAATTGCTCGTACAGTATGAAAGCAATACTCTAATCACTAGGTTAAGTAGGCCATTTATCATCACAAAGAGAAACAAAAGGAACCTGTCACCTTGATGGATTATACATAGAATTTTACTTATGTTTAGAATCAGATATAGAACCCTGTAAATGAGAAAAAGAAAAGGCCTTCGCAAGGAATGGGACTATCCAGTGTTGTCAAGGCGTCGCCTAGGCGTCCAGGCCGTCTCAACGCCTAGGCCACCGCCTAGGCGCTAGGAGGGCTTCTTTGTAAATTTTTAAAAAATAGGAGGACTTTTAATTAATTAATATATATTTTTTAATTTTAACCTAAATTTAATAACTTCATTCTCAAACCTCTTAAAGTCAAACAACTTGAACCAACTCCGACGATCATCTTTGAGACTCCGGCGATCATCTCCGACGTCTTTTTCAGTGAGCGACTCCGACGACTCTCCATCTCACTATGCGTGTCTCTCCCTTTCTCTTTTTGCTCTCTTTCTACGTCTCTCCAACTCTCTTTGCTATGTCTCTCTCTCTTTTTGCACATCTCTCCCTCTCTGTCTTTCTACGTCCGTCCTTCTCTCTCTACTCTCTTCCTCTCTATCTTTCTACATTTCTCCTTTCTCTCTCTATCTAGGTCTCTTTTCAGTCTCTCTCTATTTACGTCTCTCTTTTATCTCTTTACGTATCTCTCTCTCTCTCTCTCTCTCTCTCTCTCTCTCTCTCTCTTGCACGCAAAATTAGCTTTTCTATTTTGAATGTTATGAATATGAAGTATGTGAACTTATGATGATCATGATTTTATCATAATGTATTATCTAATATGTCATTATTTATAATTTTATAATTTACATATCATTAATTAATTAAATGTAAAATATAAATAAATAAAATTATAAAAAAATATTAAATAATTTTGTAGGAAATATATATATATATATATATATATGTTGGGTAAGGGACCTATAAATAAATAAATAATTCTTCAGGGATCTTTAAATAATTATTTTAAGGATCGCCTAGGCGCCGCCTAGTCCTCGCCTAAGCCCCGCCTCGCCTTATTGAGGCTTACCGTCTTAAACAGCCTTACCGCCTTGACAACACTGGGACTATCCTTGCAGCTTAATCCAAAGAATTGATTCTGAAGCATTTGCGCCATCTGTTTGGATTTGAACTTCCATTTCTTTTCTTATCTCTCATACAGATAATAGAGTTTGGTAACACAGTCTGGATTTCTAGGGGTTTTGCTTTCAAGGAAGAGGGTCTTGGGTTGAGACAACCTAAAAAAGCTGTCTCAAAATTTGTTTAAACTATTGGCTGCATTTGTTTTGTCATTTAAAACTTAGGATACAACCAAAAAAAAATAAAAATAAAAATAAAATGAAATTTAGAAAAAAAATTATTATCTTTTTGTAAAAAGAAACAGAAAATCTGTATGTATTACTTTGTATAAGCGAAAAGTGATATAAGCAAAAAGTGTAATAATGCAAAAAATACCCTACTGTGTAGGACTACAGAACTATATCGACCTTAGGTAGGCCTATTTCAAGCTAACTCTTCTTTGAAATTATAATATTACTCTGGATCAAAATAAAATAAAGAATAAGACCACGTGGAACCATTTTGCGATCTTTTTGTGAAGAAAAATATGACTGATTTGCTGATATATATACCAGTTAATGAAGGGGCTCAATGGACAAAAAGATAAAAGGAATGCACATTGGGCTTTTGAAATAGTTCAAATGATTTCAATAATAATAAGTTTAATTTGTTTTATCGAGGTCTATAGTTTGATATCCAATTTGACAAATGGGTAGCCCAAAGATAATCTCCATGTGCTCACCTGATAAGCCAAAGAATGGAACATAGCCCACATCTAGCCCATAGATCGATCCAGATTGTGAAAGATTCTAGCATTCATTTCTTTCCAAATTGGCCAGATCACAGCCAAGCAAACAACTTGCCAATTCTCCTTCCATTTACTTGGACCTTGATCAAGCCAAGTAAAAATGCCATCCCATTACTTCATTTGATCAACAGCTGAAACTACAGGAAAGAAGACAGACCCATCTCCTCCAACTCTCTTGAGACAAAGAACAAGTTTTGAAAATATTTGAAGAAGGCTTCAGATCCTGCCGGAAAGGTGACACCAATATGGGGAGGACACATAAAAGGGAATCTGTGCTGCAATAGGCTGCCAGTGTTCTCTTTCTTGAGTGCAACTACTCAACTAAGATCTTTTTTTTTTTTTTTTTGTTTTTTTGGATGGTACTTGGGCTTTCCATTCCTCTACCAAGAATTTAACTTTTGATGGTGCTTGGGTTTTCCATTGAGAAATGAGAAAATGAAGGGAGAATGGTTAGGATCATTTAGGATTAAGGAAAGGAATGAGTTGGTGGAGAAGCTTCTCAAAGAATCTCAAGGCCTAGAAATTCTATCATCCTCGTCAGATGGGGAAACTCCATTAGTGATATCGAGGAGAGAGGTTAACTTAGGGTTTCCCTGGTACGGAATAGAGGATTTCAAGTGAAGTCCTAATTGGGGCTGGTTCCATTGACTGAAGGGGTGAAGTAGGAGAAATAAGAAAATTTTGCAAAGGGGAGCTCTAGTAGAGATGGAAGAAAAGGAGGAAGGGGAATTGGTTCCACACCAGACATCCATCCCAAACCGAATGGTGTCCCTCCTCCCGACATTAATTCTAATAAGTGGAGAATAAAGAGGGTAAACAGAGTAAATAAATTTCTAGGAACATCTATAGTAATATCTATTGGCATTTGGCAATTCCTGCATCCTGCCCGTTAACACCTAGCCCATGCTTACTACAAATGAATCTCCTCCATGACATTTCTTTCTCTTTGAGAAATCTCGAAAGGCACTTACCCGCTGACGCTTTATTTCTATTGATGATATTCCCAATCCCCAATCCACCCAACGCCACCTTTTTGCATGCAGCCATCCAATTGAAAAGATGAGCCCCTAGCCTTAACTTATAATTTTTCCGTAGGACATCTCTCATTAATCTCTTGATCCAATTTGCCTCCTTGACATGAATGTTAAAAATTGAAAGGCAATAAGTTGGAAGGGCCTACAAAGACAATGTTTTTTTCTCCTTTAGATAGAAAACTTCTCTTCCACCCTTCTAATCTTGTAGTCCCCTTAGAAACCATTGTTTCCCAAGGTTTAGAGCAAAGTTATCATTTTCCGGAGAGCAGTACATTTACTGAGGCCTAGTAAATTTTTTTTTTGAAAGGAAACATAATTATATTAAAAGGACGAGATGTCCAGCGCCTAGGCACAAAAAGTACATAGAGAAAAAAAACAAAAGAAACCCATAAGCAGCCCAGAAAAACCCTGTTACATAGAGTACAAACTTGGAGCCCACCGAATCACCCAATCACTTAAAGAGTATCCTAGCCCTAGTTTGTCAGGAGAAATCCAGGTTGCAAACAAAAAGTGAGATCTTTCCACTATTCTATTTACATCGATATCAAAATTGTGGAATATGCAACGATTCCTTGCCTCCCACACTGCAGCCCATATTGCAAAAGGTATCAACAGCCAGTAGCTTTTCAAGTGATCCGCATGTTCTAAAATCCAAATATGAACATTTGTGCTGTCTGGGGGTCTAGGCATAGTTGGTAGATCCTGTTGCCAAGAACTCCACACTGTCCTTAAAACCCTACAGTCCCCAAAAAGATGCCGAACATCGTCCTCAGCGGCCCTGCAAAGACAACATGAGGAAGGAGATAAATAATAGGTAGGGAATTTCTTTTGAATCTGGACAACACAATTTAGCCGTCCTTGCATAATCAACTAGGCCTAGTAAAATTATAAAATAAAAAAAAGGAAAAAAGAGAATATCTTGTTTGACAAGGTTTCACTCTTTATATATATATACACACACACACACACTCTCTCCATATTACAAAATGGGTTTTAAAGTACTTGAAAGGAAATTATCAGAAATTAAAGAAAAGGTCTTCAATATCAGTTGGTTAAGAAGTACCATTTATGGATGAATTAAGAGGCCTTTTTCGTCATCGAACTTTACTATAATTTTGCTGATTTATACTTCTTCTAAAACTATTTGTAAAGCTTCTATTAGACTGTGATGTAGTGACATGGGTATTAAGGAAGTTTCTGAGAATCATTCCCTGATTTTCTTGACAAATTTTTAAAAGTGGTTGGACAAAGTAAACCTGAATTATCCTTGTGGAGATTATTAATAGCTGAACCTTTGATATTCTGTGTACTTCCATAATACTGTTTGTGTCGCAATGTTTGGTATTTTGATTTATTATTTGGTCGAGTAATATCTTCCATTCTCTTTGTTTTGACATTTATATGTCAGTTCATTTCTGCTGGCATATCATTTCCTAAGATACTTGGGTTATTGCTATGACATCATCTGTCTTTTCCTCCAGCTGCAGTGGTGCAACTAAAAACATTCTCTGGGGCTCTTGCTTTTAATGAGAACATGTCAAATTCGACTATTGAGAAGATCAAAGTATTGCAAAGGATGCTTGTTTACGTGGTTTCAATAATTTGCAGTTTCATTGACTTGAACTCAAATGTATATCAGAGAGCTCAACTGTACATAAATATCATGGATTCATCCCTTTCAATGGGTAATATCTGTGTGTTTGATCCTTCTGATAGTACAACGGGCCCAGTTTCTGAAAGAAATCTCCATTGGCATCAGAAGGCAATTGTATCAGTGATGGAAGCAGGAGGTCTTAATTGGTTAGTAGGTAAGGTATGCCAGTAACTTTCTTCTGAATAGTCTTTTGATTGATTAATTGAAAAAAAAAATGATTTAATGATGTTAACCCCAGGACTTAGATATAAATCTGAATGCGTAGTAACCATTTTTTCCCTGCCTCTGTTTACAACACATATTGCTTTTCAAGGTGCCTTGATACATATACAGATACAGATATAGGAAAACTTTATTCTGTGCTTCAGAAACTTATATGTTGTGCTAAAGCTTGGCGTTTATATGACATTGTCTTTTGTTTTTCCAACCTTGAAACATACTTATGTAGCTGCAGCACTTATCATCTCTAATTAAAAGAAAAAAGACCTTGTAAAACTTCCAATTCCGTCGTCTACAATTTATTTAGTTCTATGCTTTCAGTTCACTCTCATGGGGTTTCTATTCCATGCCTATGAGAAGTTCTATTACCAAATTTCATATTTTGGTTGATCAATTTATTTAATTTTCAGAACTGTTGACTCCAATCAAACTAATCTATAGCTTTTTCACAAGATCTGGTTAGAGGTTAATGTGGCATCTCAATTTAGAATTTAATTATTCATTGGAACATTTATATCCCATCATCATGGTGTAGACATGGTGATTGTATCACTAATTTGGGAAGTTGAAATTAATTCATTGGTCCTTATAAAAGTGTGGTGGTGGAACATGACTAAATTTCTGAAGGATTGTTCCCGTAGTACTTCCAATTCTTGTGACATTTTTACACATATTTATAGACGTTCTTCCGAGCCTTTCATCTTATTTGTGATTTCCTTGCCCTAACAGGAGCTAGTGATAGTGTTAGGCTTCATGGTGTCTTCAATTAAGAACGGATTTTTTTGATTGCGAGAGTCTTGAAGCTCTCTCTTTATTCTTGATTTTGTTAACCTCTCAAGCAAGAGTGATAGTCTGGTTTTTAGAATGGACTTTTGGTCATAACAGGTTGAATTATGTGGATTTTTTTGCAAAGAGGTTTCAATTAATGATGACATGCTCCTAGTTGGTGTTGTATTTGAATCCACTCAACATCTTTTCCTTGATCATGCGGTATGAGTGTTGGATGCAGGTACTTATCTAAAAGTCCAACTTCTTCATGTTCAAATTCTAGGATAGTGGGACACTGTTAAATTATTTTTTGTTCTGTCATTTTTTTTCTTCTCTTCACTCGTTCACTGTCGGTCTTGTCATTCCTCGTTAGTGAATTTTTCCTATAGTCATTATCTTTCATCCTCTCGCTTTTCCCCGTTAAAGAATATGCATAGTGTGATAGTGATATTCTAAAATCTCAAAGTGTCAAACACATATTCCATTCGCATGTTGTATTATAATTTTTTGAATGGGAGTACGTTTGGCAAAAGTAAAGAGTCTCAGGTTACATAGGTTGTGGAAAAGATAGGACTCCATCCTCCATTGGAAGGGCTTTTCTATGGGTTCTTCTTTGTAGGGGTTTCTCAACATGTTTGTCCTCCCTAGACGGTTGGGGAATATTAATGAGTTATTGTTTTTGTGGCAATTCTCACATTTTTGAGGATTGGAACAATGATGTTAAGGCCGTTTAGGAAGGATCCTTCTTTTTAGCCTCCTTTGAGTTAGTGCTTAAGAATTATCTAAAGGATATCCCTTTGGTAAGTCGTGATCTATGTGTCCAAGTGTTGCTCTGATTGCCCAAAAATTTTGTGTAATGCCTATAGCTAATGCAAACCCCACCCCACCCGCCCCCCCCCCCCCAAAAAAAAAAAAAAAAAAAAAAAAAAAAAAAAAAAAAAAAAAAAAAAAAAAAAAAAAGAAAAGCGAAAGAAAAAGGATCTGAAAGCCCTAACATTAATTTGAGAAGAAAAAGTATGTAAATTAATAA
>JAJIYU010002229.1:0-31222 GCA_030144865.1 Tinospora cordifolia | reverse complement strand
AAACACCAAACCTTAATAAGAGGAACAGTGTTTAGGGATTGAAAGGTGCTCCCTGTCTTGGTGAAGAAAACAAAATGATTAAAAGGAAAAGTATAGTGTCTGCAGAACAGAATTGAAGAGCATATTTACTCTTACACTTTTTGATGAAGGTGACGTTGTAGCTTTATGGATTCCCCTCTTTCGAATGACAATAACATATTTGGAATATGTTGCACGCTAGCGTCTATGAGAGCCACTGCTGTACACATCGTTCAATATGCCCATGAACGGGCATTTATTCTTTATAGAATGAATTAATGAAATAAGAGTAAGAAAACTTCGATAATTTGTTGAACGTTAAAAAAAAAAACAAAAAACACAAATGCCCGTTCATGTTGGCATCGCTGGCTATGCTGGCTCCTTGTCTAAGGCAGCACTGCAAAAATAGGCCCAAACCTTCCTGATGTCTCCGGTAGAAGAGCTTCCAAGAACCTAAAGAGTTGGATAGACATTGGGCACTTGGGCTGGAGCTATTAATCCTTGGTGCTCATGACCTTGATAATTATAAGAGGAAATTACAAAAAATGATACAAAAAAGAAAATTGTCAAAAATATATACCATTTTTTTTTATAAAATATCAGCTATATCTTATATTATTAAATATCATCAATTTTAATGAATAACAAGTTGAAAAAATTCTGGTTCGACATTTGAAGATATACAATGGTGAAGATTGAACATGATGATGGGTGCAGATATTAGTAGCGGCAACATGATGCTGGTTGGCGACGCAGGTAACAGCACCAGCGAGCAATAGTAACTGGGACGATGATGACGATAACATTGCCTCTACCTCAACAACTTTTATACACAAGAGATCCAAATTTGCACTTCTATTACAAAGTGAGCAAAAAAGCAATAAAGAAACCCTCATGGCTAAGCAGCAAGAAAAGAACAACGAAGGTGATGGCAGAACAGAAAAAATGAAATAGGGTGATCGAACAACAAAAGAACAGCGATGGTTGACAATTGGAGGCAGTTGGTGGGTATTAGTGTATTATATATGAAATATTATAATATCTTATATGGTATAAATAAGATATGACAATATACTATATAATATCTATTCTATATTTTATATTTTTATTTCATTTTATATATTTAAATATTTATCTATTTATACTCATTGTAAGTTTCATTGTAATTCATTTAATCTATAATATTTTATTTTTTCATCATAGTGTTAGAGTAGCAGAACAGAACATATACAAATAGAGTAGCGGCCAAAAAAATACTAGTTTCATCACACCCTTGCCGCTTTTTTTTTCATTTTCTTTCATCTTTCAATGTTTCTATTGTTGTTATTGTAGCCTAGCCGTCGTTGCTAAAAACCACCACCCAAACCTCTGGTTTTGCCCTTGTTGAAGCTTCACCATGTTGTTGAGAGTGGGATTCTTCGAGTTAAAGCTCTATTGCAACCTCCCTGGTGCTCCCATTGTCATTGTCATTGACAGTCGGTTTGGTTTCTATTTCCATTGGTCGATTGGCCGATTCGCCTCCTCTTAACCAGTGTTGGATCTGTGCTTATTTTGGCTTAGTCAACAAATGACTAAGCCACGATATCTCATGTATTGCATTTTTTCTTGTGGTTTGCATGTTGTTCACGTTTGTTAAGCCACTGTATCTCTCGTATTGCATCTTTTTTTATGTGCTAACTATTGTGCTTGTTATGCCACGGTATCTCTTTTGTTGACAAACTCAAGATAATATCTATTTTTGCGCTAACTATTGCACTTGCTATGCCATGATATCTCCCATGTTGTATTTTTTTTTTTGGACTAACTACTATGTCTGCATTTTGTTGACAAACTCAAGATGATTTTTTTTTATCACCTTGAGTTTGAGAAGTGATATTAGTATATTATATATGAAATATTATAATATCTTATATAATATAAATAGATATTATAATATACTATATAATATCTATTATATATATATATATATATTTATTTATTTATATATTTAAGAATTTATCTATTTATATCCGTTGTAAGTTTCATTGTAATTCATTCAATCTACAATATTCTATTTTTTTCATCGGTGGGAAAAAAATATTTCTATGGGAGGTGGGCAGCCAGCATGAAGAAGAAGAAGCAGTGTAGAAAACAAGTAGGGGCGAACAGAGCAATGATCATCGCCAATCAAAGTTTTGCTTCTACTGCCACGTCAAGCAATAGAGAAAGCCTAGTGGCTGAACATGAAAAGATGAACAACAAGGGTGATGATAGTGCAGACAATGGAACAGGGTGATTGAAGCTAAATGGTTCCTGCTTCACACCCCTACTGAAGAAATCCAATACGTCGTCGCTTCCTCGCTATTGCTCGCCTTTTGTTACTGCTTGCCACTTGCCTTCGTTGTTGCACTGACACCTCTTGATTTTACTTTGCTCGCGTCACTGTCATGTTGGTTGCCCACCATGATGCATTGTAATATCCCACATCGATTTGACTTCAGGGGGATTCTTGGGCTAAATGAGCAATTGCGAGCCTTACTAGTGTCGATGTATTTTGGGGGGCTTAGGTTCGAGTCTCATTAAGGACAAAATCCTGCACCCAGTCAGTGGTGGCTAAGGTAGGGACAATATCGTTACGGTGGGCCCGAGATGTTACAAATGGTATCAAAGCCGTTCTATGTGTGACAGAGGTGTGAGTCCTGTGGACAGGACTGCTCCCAAGGGGGGTAGATTATAATATCCTACATTGGTTCGACTCCAGGATGATGCCTGGGCTAAATGTGCATTTGGGGTATCTTATTGTGCCAAGTGCTTTCGAAAAACTTAGGTTCGAGTATTGCCAAAAACAAAACCCTACACCCAATCAGTGGTGGCTAAGGTGGGGACAATATCGTCACAGTGGGCCCGAGTTGTTACAAATGGTATTAGAACCACTCTATATGTACCAGATGTGTGAATCTTGAAAACGAGATTGCTTCCAAGGGGGGGTGGATTGTAATATTCTACATCGAGGATTCCTAGGCTAAATGAACAATTGTGAGCCTTATTAGTGCTAAGCGCTTTTGAGAGACTCAAGTTAGAGTCTTGCGGAGAACAAAACCCTACACCCAGTCAGTGGTGACCAAGGTGGGGATAATATCGATATGTAGTGGGCTCGGGTTGTTACATGCACGCAGAAGAAGAAGCAGCGAAGGCAACAGTCCATCGACATCATACAATGGACTAGGGCGATCGGAAGCGACACCTCTATTACTGCTTGCTGCTACAACGACACCTCCTGATTCTGATATGCTCGCCTTGCCGCCGCGCTGCACAAAGAAGAAGAAGAAGTAGCATGAAGAAGAAGAAGTGGCGAAGGTAGCAATCTGTCACCATCGAGTTCTGTTATCCCTTGCTGCTGTCACATTCTCACCATCGATCTCTAATGATAAAATTTGGGAACAAAAATTAAAGAGAGAAGATAAGGAAGAAGAATAAAAGTTTTGTGTTATTGTTGTTGTGTTAAGTTATACAAAAAATTGTAGTATTTGAAGTCTAAAACTATACTTGATGGCTATTTATAAAAGAAACAAATGAATTTAGATTTATATTTAGCAAAGAGTAAATAAGAAACTTTAATATTATAAACTTTTTGTGATACTCTTCTATGTATTTGATGAATTATTAGTTTATATTTTCATTGGGCAAGAATTTTACAAAATTATTGTCTTATGCATTTAGTGAGATTATTATTATTTTAGCACGTTGGCCCAAGTAAGGATCAAAGAAAATTATTATTCCTTTTTTCAAATATTATATTTATGAAGAATGAGAGCATGACCAAATGATATTGGTTAGGAATTTATATGTGCATATTTAATAAGATATTTGATATATAAAAGAACCTCAATCAAATCCTTTAACTTAAACAAGCTCGCGTAAAAAGAATTAACAAAACATAGAATAAAAAAAATGAAGAATATTTGCTCTACGGGAAATTTGACATTTTAGCTCCAATAAATCCTCCATTGTTTAGAATATTAAGTGAGTATTTTCCCTAGAGTAAATGAATTATTGCTTTTAATTGAACAACTTCAATTATGGATCATTCGAAAACCTATTCATCTCTTAGATATTTTTCAAATCATTTCTTGACATGATAATATCATCAAGAGACACGATCATTTCTGCTTGCATTGCCCTTTGCCATTTAGGATCATTGATAGTTTATAAGAAAGCCTTAGGTTTTAACTCTAAGAGAAATAAAAGTAACAAAAACATGACGAGATGATGATGACAATCGATCGTAAGAAATAACAATAGGGCAAAGGATAAGTAGTATCGCTGGAGTTGATTATTGCTAAGTCTAATGATTCAGCAGTTCGAGATGGTAATCTACGCTTAAGGTGGAGACACGTAGGTTATAACTAAGCATTCCCATAGTATAAATTGACCTATGAGAAGAGAGTAATTAAGGGGATGCTGTCATTTAAAACTGGGGGGATTTGAAACTTTATTCCCTTTTTGAGCTATCGATATCGATAGAAACTAGAGGAGCTAGAACTTTATTATCTTCTCAATAAAGGGATGAGTAAAAGAGGCGACTCATGAGAATCAATAAAGGGAATTGATGTCCATAGAAAAATGACATCCTGAGATGTATAAACCTTTTAAGTTTCACGATCATAAGCTCATCAACATACTTTTTCACTATAGGAATATCCAATAAAAATGAAATGAATAGATTGGACATCAAGTTTTGCTGGTTTATGCACATATGTGAAAGCAAAACATAGGCATCTAAAAACCCTAATTAATCACAAAGTAGTTTTCTCAAGTACTTGGCTGTCAAAGTAGCATCTTTAGTAAAATGTTTAGGCAGGTGAGCTTGAAAAGAAATAACACATGACACATTAAGAAGATGGCAATGCTTTCACTTCACCTCTCCATTTTATTATGGAATGTTGATGCAACTTGTTCGATAAACAGTTCATTTCTCAAAATAATAAGTGACCTTATAAATTTTTAGGCTATTGTCACTTTATACTATTTTGACTTTTTGAAGAAATTAGGTTGTAACATGTTGAATGAATAAATTCAATAAAATGAGGCCACATCTTAGACGGTGACGCCACATCTTAAAGGAGGCTATTTTGACACATCCACAAGCATTCTTATGAAGTTTGATTGATGAAGTAGTAACCATGTCACTTGATTTCCTACAAAGAATCAATATAAGATGTTATGAAATATCGGATGTCTTGCACAAGTTTTCTTATTTAAAATAAACTAAAATTAAGAAAAGGAAAACAGCAAAATAGATCAAGATCAAGGATGCCGATGTGTGTTACAGGGCTAATATAATGAGCCATCAAACAATTTTACAATTTACCCTCTAGTTTCTAGTAATAAAGTTAAAAGGGGTGAAGAACAAATAGTATGGTTAGTGACTTTGCTATTATGAATATGCCACCCATCAAGCCATCCATCTTGCCCATGAGATGGGCGACATTACATACTATAAAATTCTTTTAATCTTATAACTTTAGAAGACTTTTACCTAGTTTTATATATTAGAATTTTTAATAAAAGTACAAAAAGATCTTTCTTGAAGGTAAAAACTGTAAAATCTTTTTTTACAACAACAAAAACCTTTTGAAAATGTAAATTTTTTAAACCAATAAAAAAAATAAAAATTAAAAAAAAAAAAAGAAAAACTGCTCTCTAAAAGTGGTAAAAATGCAAAATTACCTCTTATATTGATTTTTCCTTCACTATTTTAATTTCTCTTTAGATACTTTTATGCGGACTTTGTGCATTCAGCTCCCCGTCCCTTGAATGTCTTATGGTGTTAAAAAGAAAATATAGACTCTTAGCATGCAATGCTATGCAACACTTGTGTAATGTGAAGTCTAATAGAGGAAAGTAAGACATCAGAAAAAAAGTTGACATGAAAGACCATCTTATATTTTTTGAATTTTCTGATAGAATTTTTACTAATTTCTATTTTTTATTTTCTATTTTTAGAGATAGTTTTGCATTTTCTTAGAATCTTTATTTTTTTTACTAATAAAAAGAGATTTTGTATTTTCACTCCAAGAAATATATCTTCTGTATTTTTACTAAAAATTTGTGTAAAACTAAATGAAATTGCACAATTTCTTTTTTTCTTTTTTTTTAAGAAAGAACAATTGAATATAATGTCACCCAACCAGTGAATGACATTAGATACTTGTCACGCACCCAATTTAGGGTGACAATATATATGCATATTTTTTTTAAAAGAAAAGTGTTGAGAGTCTTGGCTAAGTGCAACATGTCGAAAGACATATAATTTCTTTAGCCTATCTTCGAGATTAAAAACAATTATTGTGCTCATTTTGTTCTTTTTTTTCAAAAAATAAAATAGAAAAAAGTATAAATGTTACAAATCATTTATTGCCTAACTTATTTATTTGTTTATTTTTTAAATAAGAGCTTTCCTTCTCAACAAAATCTAATTTGATGAATGACTTAAATTCTGATTATACGTTGCTGTTATTCTTCTTTAAATTCCCTAACATATTAATTGTTATATAAATAAAAGAAAAAAAAATCAATGATTGTTCTATCTCCTCTTTTATCTACCTAGTCTGATGAATTTAGAACATTAAAACCACATCTTCATAATCTAACTTTTCTCAAACATACACACATAACCATAGATCATTTATTACATATTTTAAGACAAATGCCAATACACTTCTTCAATAGAACTCATGCATGTCTAGTTATACATACAGTTATAGTAATTTCAGCTTGCCATTTTGCTAAGAACCTCTCAGTTGCTAACATGTTTAGATTAACATCTTTCTCCCTTTGCCTGGCTCACCATTTTGATTGAGCTAAACGTTGTTATAGTCATCTGGACAATTAGATGATACAACAGATCTACATATATCTCAGCTTAGAGTTCTCAAACTGCCTTAGAATATGAGATTAATCACACCTTCCCTAACAAATAAGTGATCAACTTCATCATGTAAGTCACCCTCCTTACCCGAATAGGCCACAAAATCAGCTTTGAGTAAGCACATGAAGCCAGAAGGAAAAGAACCACCGAGTGGCCTAGAGCCACTGATTTGTTGGGTGGACTTTAAAAGTAGAGGATATGACAGTGGTAGGAGAAGTGAGTGTTTGGTGAGAAAAAAAAAAGCGATCATATATATATAAAGATACGCTATAAGAAAATATTTATATGTTGTATAATAGAAGTTTAGTATTGGAATTGGTAGACATGAACAAGAATGAGAGGTGAAGGGAGGTGGCAGACAGGAAGCCAGATGAAATCTGTTTGAGAATCAAAGAGATGATTCTGAGTGGAGGAAGATTTCTATTCAAACTATTCCAAAAATATTTCAATTCATAAGCATTATGGTGTTGGGTTTGAACAAGTCATTGTGTTACTGTTTTTCCAATAAAATAAAACAAGGCAGCAAAACAAAATAAATTGAAATAAGATCTCTTGTTTCTTTTTATCATTAGATAGACCCTTATCCATGATGTATATATAATATGTTTCCTTTAAATCATTACCACCCACCCTGACTTTCCACCACGATCAAAAATTTCAAAGTTTACAAAAAGAAAAGGAATTAGAGAGCTGGAGAGAGAGAGAGGGAGAGATTCTTGAAGGACAATGAGTAGGAAGGACTGTTGTGTGCAGAGTTTGAGGGATGTGGTGTGCAATTCTTAGTGGGTAAGAGACTGGGAAGAAAAGGCCCACAAATGCATACAATGTCCAAAACAAAACTATTTCTCTCCCACCCAAAAATGAGAAACCTACTGGTCTTGCTTTGGCTTTGCTTAGGTCAAATCAGAGCAACAATGATTTTTGGTGTCTTGTAGGAACAAGGGCATAAGGGGGAAGGGAAGGAGAAAGCAGATGCACCATCCACGAGAGCGTACTGCCTAGCTCTGAAAAAAGCAGGCAAAAGGGGGGCCATCCTATCCTGCCTCTAAGACCTTTATTTAGCAAGTGTCCTATCCATATGTCCTCGCTTTTTTCATTATTTTTCACAGTCATTCATGCCCTTATGGTTCATGTGTGGCTTGTAGCTTAGTACTAGTAGTTTTAGCCAGTAGGGTACCTTTCTTTTTCTCTCTCTCTTTTCACTATCTTCCCCACCCTAGTCATCCTATGTGACTACCACAAACTAGTCAAATATCATCATACAAAGCATCTCATTTTTCATTTATAGGCCTCCCTTTTTTTTTTATTCTAAGGTTTCGAGCAGTTTCAACTCTAGATTTGATTAGGAAGTTTGTGATTTGGGTAGTTCTCGTATACCTTTAAATAACCTCAAATGTAAGGTACTGTTTTAGCCTTTAATTCTTCAATATTTAGCGTTTTATGAAGTCGGGCAAAAGCTTCTTTTAGAAACTATTTGAGAACGACAAAATGTCGTTTTCGAAGTTTTTGTTTTGGATTGGATCCTTGTGTTTTATAAATCAGCAGTGAAGCACAGGCTTTCTTTCTTTCTTGCTTTCTTGGTTTTTTTTTTTTTTTTTTTTTTTTTTTGAAAAAAAGGAGGAATAGAAAAGGGTGTGTAGCTATTAAATGAAAGAAGCAAGCATTGGAAATATCTGATAAGAGAGGTTGGGGTTGGTTTGACAGCACCGACAGTGACACAACAACAATTAACTCCCTCCACATAAAGTTGAGAAAGAGAGGGTGGGGGATGGTTGAGGTTGGGGTTGGGAGAGGAAGAAAGGGAAGGGGTAGGGAGTGGGGAGGGATGAGATACTGTAATAACCTTGGGAAGCAGGCACGTGGATGTGTGGGAGGGGACACCAAACCACATCAATAGCCTTTAAATAATTGAGTCTCTTGAGGACAATGTCCCAATACCCAAAGGGCACATCTCTACCTTCAGAACCCCACCAAAGCCCATCAGCCTAATAAACCTCACTTACCCACAACACCACCATACTCCTCACCTCACCTCACCTCACCTCACTCCCCAACCTTTGCCTTTGCCTACTTAAATAAAGCAACCCCAACAACAACCTTTCTTATACCTGTCGCCTCTGTTGTTGAAGAACTGGGGGATGGGTTGAAGGAGGAGGAGTAGGAGAAGAAGAAGGAAGGAAGGGAAGGGAAATCAAATCAAATCGGAACAAGTTCGGTTTTTGAGGATTTGTTCTGTGTCACTACATAGTTTGGTTTTGTGGGTAGTTTCTGGTTTTGGAAAGGATGCCGAGACCAGGCCCAAGGCCTTATGAATGTGTGAGGAGAGCATGGCACAGTGACAGGCACAAACCCATGAGAGGGTCTCTCATTCAAGAGATTTTCAGGTTTGCTCGTCTCCCTTTTTCCAGTTTTTGTTTTCATTCACTCTTTGTTTCCCACTTTTCAACCCCTGCCATGTGTTTGATTAGGGTCGTCAATGAGAACCATAGCTCTGCAACTAAAAAAAACAAGGAATGGCAGACGAAGCTCCCCATTGTCGTTCTGAAGGCTGAGGAAATCATGTACTCCAAAGCCAATTCCGAGGTTTTTTCCCCCTTTCATTACTTTCTTCCCTCCTTCCTACTCGTTTATTCTTCTTGTTCTTCTTCTCTTGAGAAATCTCAATGGGGTTTTAGTTTTGGGTGTTTCATTTTCTTCCTGTTGTTTCTTTTGATTTTTTTTTTTTTAAATACATTTCCCTGCTCAGGATGAGTACATGGATCTCAAAACTCTCTGGGATCGGATAAACGACGCCATTAACACAATTATACGCCGGGAAGAGAGCTGTGAAACTGGTGATCTTCTGCAACCATGTATTGAAGGTACCCATTTAAAAAATCTCTTATTGTTTACCCATGTCTTTTTTGCTTTGTCTGCTTACGTTACATTCCCTTGCATTTTGGGTTTTTTTTCCCCTTGGGGCACATCTTAGTTTATAAAATCTCGTTTCAATCTTGTGTTTTTTGTGATGTCTTCAGCGGCTTTAATTTTGGGTTGCACTGCAAGAAGAACTTCAAGGAGCCAACGCAACAATACTCCTAGGTGCTACTTGAATCCTACTAGCACGCAAGAGCCCAACCCCATCACTCCAAGAGCTACAACCAGTGCTGCCCAGGGAGGATCGTCTTGTTCACCGCTGCTCCGTTCTGGCAACCCGACAACCAATCCCCACTTTTCGCTGTACCCATCGACCACCACAATGAATAGAGTCCCAATTAGTTTGGAATCTTGTTCCCCAGTTAGCCAGGACAATTACCCCACCACAATGCCGCGTGACTTCCGTTTTTCGCCTGAAAATTTCTGTCCATCTCCTGCTAGTAACCCTAATTTTCTGTTGGAGATTCACCAATTTGCAAAATTGGGCCGTGTTTATCCCTTATATTATGGTGCCCACCATCAAACTTCAGACCCTTTATTTGGTTTTCACCCTCCTCAAAGCTCAAATCTTGATAATGTTGCTGTTCCTAATCCTGATGCGCGCCAAGCTCAGTGCGTTGAGGAGCCTACTCAAATTCATCCGGTCATGGAGCCCACTGAAAAGGCTTTCTTTCAAAACCTGTACCCATGTGAAGGGGTCTCAAACACTACAAATAGAATCAGACAAGTGAACTTAAGCTCCACTTGTGGGTCCCCGGAGCCTGAGATAGATTGTGATCTATCCTTGCGACTGGGGCCGGTTTCAGTTGATGATGTTGGATCCAGTAGTTCTCAAGGGCTTAGATCACACGATCCATCTCGAACAACAGATGAAGAGTTCAATTTCTTCCAGAAGGATAATGGTGATGAAATTTTGTGGAGTTCCCAAGATCTTGGTCTTAACTTGGAAGGAACTTGTAGGAAGCGCAAACAAAGTACTAGTAGTAGACTTATTGAGAGTGCATCGCATTCTTCTCCCGACCCAAAATCTTTAACCAACTGGTTTTTTGGTGGAATGAGAAAGTAGGAATTTCGTTATATTCTTTCTAAGTTTGAGGTGGCTCGAAGGAGAGGTATCTCTTCTTAGCTTTTCTGCAAGCTTATTGTATTACTGATGTTCCTTGTACTTGATGGCGGCAAATTGGAAACTGCAGTGCTTGCAAGTTTTGAAGTGTAAATAGCTAGCTAGTTAGTGGATTCTGATTTTCATTTGGAACCATTGCTTTTCGAGTGAAACTATGTGATCAAATTATTTGAGTCTAAATCTTCCACTTGGTGCAATTTTAAGACATTCTAGCATCTGCCAGAGCTCAACTTGCAATGTCTCTTACTGGAAGCAGCTCAGTCTCTGAAATGATGACGAGCAGCTTTGCAATTTATGTATTAGGCATTGATTGGGGTATTTGGATGAGTTTATGTCTAAATGTGGAGAGTTGTACTGGAAGTTCTTATTTTCCCTTCTAATTTATCAAAAACTCGTGAGCCCATCCATCACAGTTTGTCATTCAAGTTCTTTGCCATATTAACATTTTTCATGCATTTCTTAGAATTGACCAAAAGTTTAAAATGAAGTTTCCGAGTGCTCCTTATGCTTTGGAGCAGTGAAATTTAATATTTAGAGTTGACCAAACGTTTTGACAGTGGCTAAGGGGAAAAAAAGGAGACAAGGTGCAGCCTGGATGCTATTTATGCTTTGCAGCAGCTAAGCTACGTAGGCAGAGTTTGGTAGAATCCTAGAAAGGAAACTGCTGTAAAGAATGGAGATGTCTTCTTTCCGAGGGCTTTGAATCTTCATTGTGTCAAATTTTGTTGATTTAGATGGATCATTGTTTTGTGCCCTGGGAAATTGTAATTGATTTTCCATAGAAATAATATGGTTATCACACTTAGCTGGCTGTATTTTCCAATACCAAAGCCAAAGTTTTATGGGCTTGGCTGCTTTTGTCAATTAAGCTACGAAAGGGCTTGGAATCAGAGCAATAATGAAGCTTTTGTTTTATAGACTGATTATGACTTTTTGTGATAGATAGTGTTTAAGAAATGATGGGCAGAAATGAGAATTATTCTTCTGTTTTTGGCTTATTGAGAAGAATTAAGGTGACACGAGCAATCCATACAGTGGGCAAATGTATTGTATTTTAGGTGGTGGAGATATAACATGTACTGCACGGCAGGGATAACTTCCTGCTGCAATGGATGATGCAGAACTGAGGATCTGGCGAAATTGCAGGTGATGGCAAGCTTTTCAGCTTTAAACCTTCTTGCAGTTCTAGTGAAAGCTGGTGATGTAGCAGTTGGTGGAGGCTTGTGATGAAATCTCCATTTAGGCTCTCTTTTACTTGCTTTCATGGCAATACCTTGGTCGCGGCCATCTCTTCATTTCTGTGTTGTCAAGTATTCTGTCTGTTTGAATAAGGATCGTGAGGATAATTTTATTAATGAAGCTGAACCTTAAGAAAAGATCTGGGCTTGAAAAAAAAAAAAAAAAACTCAGGAAGCTGTGTGTGTAGAAGGCAAGCAGGATTGTCCATAACTAGAAGGGAACAAAATTTTATTAAATGCTCAATGAAATACATGTGTACTAAACTTATTATTAATCAACTGATAACCACAAATGAATCAAACTCACTCCTCTCTCATCGGAAGAAAACCACAACATAAGAATCAGAATCTATTCTATCCCTCTCTCTTTTAAATCTAATGTAACAAAGTAACGGCAAGAGACAAGAAAACAACAAAGAGACTTCCAGCTACAACGGAAGGTGCAGAGCTTGGAGCTGGAGGAGTTCGATTGGACCCAGAAGGCGCAGTGTTGTTTACAGTAGGAGTAACAGAACCGGAAGGCGCCCTGTTGTCTCCTGATGAAGGTGGAATTGCGCCAGAGTCAGTTCCGACCGAAATAGCTAACTTCTGTCCAGCGCTGCAATGGCCGGCGAATGTACAAATGAAGTAGTGGATGCCATTAGCATCGAGAGTTATGTTTGCCGGACCAGTCCGATGAATGGAGATCGGATTTGTTGTTGTGCAGGAATCATATGCAGCCTTTGTCACTTTCGCAACGTCGTGCACTCCTGTTGGGAAATTGAAGACTGCAAGAAAGAATTTTAATTCAGAAAAGCATAAAGTCTAATGGGTTAGCACCCGGCTTAGGAAATCATTCAAACAAAGTATATAAGAGTTGAGCATTACCTAGAGTGTCGTTAACTTCAAAATCCTCGTTAGCTGCCCAGTTCCTATAAGCATTTGGGTTGGGAGGGAAGGTCCATCCAATTCTACCCAACACGACATGGGTGTCTGCTGCAGTTGCTACTTGAAACAAAGCAGCAAGAAGAAGAGCAAAGCTAACAAGACCCTTTTGCAAAGCCATTGATTTTTGTGTTCACCAGGTCGTCCCCTGTATTCTTTTATCAGTTGCAGAGATGATGGGTGCTATGAATGAAAGAAACATGGAATATAAATAGGAAGGAGAACGTGAAATTAAGAAAGGAGAAGGCCACGCGGGATTCCCACCATTTCTACCAATGTGGATTTGTCAACATTGACGAGAGAGTTGAAGGGTGGTGTGATTGAGGGCTTACCTAATCTCCACCGGCACGACTAAGACTTTGGTTCAAATTTTTATAAAATTCTCTAATGGTGTGAAGACCGCTGTCTTTTTGAGACTTTTGTGCCCGGGCGTGTGGGGTCGGTAGTATTTTTGCAAAATCTCTAAGTATTGCATATCTTTCCCCTTATCTTAGTGTTCAACTTTTTATTACTTTTCTATTAGGTCGGACCAAGTCGCTTTTGATCTTTCCTATCACCTTTACGTATTGGTCGTCCTCTGTTCATCTGCCTTTCTTTGTTACGTAGTAGCAGTAGTAGTAGTGGCGCTGTGTTACCGTATTCATGAAGTAAAATTGGAGTTTTGAAGCATTAATTGGGTTCTGTTTGGATACTACTATTAGTTTGAAGATTGGAGGGTCTGATATGAAATTTGTGCAGCTTGGAAGCCAAGGAATTCTTGAAATTGATCCGGTCAAGAAGTTAGAAAGCAGTGGTGGAAGTTGATGTTGATGGAGTTTTTTCTCTTTGTTGAGTAAAGAAATGGCCTAAATTATAACTTAAAGAACATGCCATTTCCTGTCACAGTATTTTTCCATCAATTTTAAGTATGTGGTATGTGGAGAATATTATCGTGATGCTTTAGTTGCATATTTCTTACACTATTGCAAACTGATAATTATTCAATCATTTATAATATTTATTGACATATGTAAGATATGTAATATTTATTTAACTAATCATCGTGAGTACTATAATTATATAAGAACGACTTTATTGAATTGAGCAACTAAATATATAAGAATTAGTATTGTGTGCCTTATTTTTTTTTAATGTTAAAATACCCTTGTGTGTTTGATTAAATTACTTTCAAATTGATTTTGATTTTATGTAATTTTTCCTTTATTAAGCTTACTTTGCTAAACACTTTACATTGTTCATCCTCATCCCACAAACCCTAATGCTTCAGACTCTACCTTACACCTGATTTAAAGGCATTTCGAGTTGATTTGACAATTCTTCAAATTAGGTTCCTTTTGACAATTTTTGATAAAGTAGACAGACTGGTTGGAATTTGAACCGTGTGCGAAAACAAGAAGCACTACTGCGCTAGTTGAAAAGGTAGGGCTGAGAAGAACTTTTATTTTTCATTTTTTTCAAGTTTGAATACAAGGGTTGTTTTAGAGACTTTGTGATATGAAAAATGAGAAAAAATTTTCTGGAATATTTAGTCAATGGAACTAAGCATTTGGTAGTTTCCTACGAGGTTCATCATATGAAGAAACCAATAAACACACCAAAATGCTTATCACGCATGTCATGGCATCAACTCTGACCAAGTGGCATACACCGTTATCAGCTCTGGATCCATTCAAACTGCAAATTCTCAAGCAAAACCGCAATGGTGATTGATGAAAATGACTTTGATCTTAGGGTACAAAGAGTACACGCATCCATTGCAAGTTCTTGCCATCTGAATCATTAGTTGCATGACCAACCCCTTTGAAAGGAAAATCTCAAATAAATTCCAACCACAGGCGTATCTATCTAAGCATCTTAGCTTCAAACAAGTCTCGAACAAATCTATTTATAGATTTAATGACAACCAAATGAAAATATGCCAAGAAGGATGAAGAAAGGGAAAGAAATTAATCGGGAACAAAGAATTAGTCAGGAACTTGATCATTTCATATTGCTGAATAAATAAAATTGGTTTCCACAAAGAAATTAAAGATTATGTAAATACAAGAATGGATGAAAGAATTTAAGTCACAAATGTATATCTTAACAAGAAACCACAAGTCAGCTTGACATTGAATGGTGTGATAGCACCTACAAGCACTGAATCTCCTTAAATCAGAGTCATTAGTTTGAAACCAAAAGCAGCAGCGCCACACATATTGCCAGAACCATGGAGTAGGGAGTAGACCAGCCTTGGAATCGGAAACACTGCAGCAAGAAACCGAGAAGAAGAATCAACAAAGAAAATGCATTTAGAGCAAGTAATCACAGAAAGTATAGGAGAGAAGGAAGCATTTCTAGCAACAAACGACCAGGTCAAAGTAAGAGGCTTAAACATGATGAATTATTCTATCACCCTTGAACATTCTGCTAGTTTCTACTAACTTAGGACAAAATGGAAGTAAAAACTTCAAAATGTGAAATCTCCCAAAAATGCAAATCTAAAGTGCAAACAGGCGAAATAATTAATCTCCAAATCTTGAATGTAAATGGAAAATGGTATACCCATCAACTAACTCCTTACCTTCAAAGATGATACAGAAGAGGAAGCAGATGAAGGTTTAAGTCCTGTGAACCCAATATCATATGCAATGCTCCCATCTGGTTTAAACAATCCAAAGTTCCTCTCTGATGTTGGTCCAGGCTTTAAATTCTCATTAAACAAGGCAAATATATACGCCTTCACTGGAATATGTGGTCTCATCGGGGTCCCTTTCTTTTTTAACAACCGTTTACGAAGATTCAGATTGTAAGTCCGAGCATTCTGAACGTTGGCACCTACTTCACCTGGGTCCCCATTAGAAGCCCAACCTGTTTCTGATACAATCACCTCCATTTTTGGAAACCCAGCAGCTTCTAACGCAGCATAGGCTGCATCAACTTGAGCATCAAACATATTATCGTAGTGCAACTTAGTCTTTGCGTCATATATTCCAGGGTTTTTTTTGAAGAGAGCATAATTGAGATCAATGTGCTCGCTATCACTAATGTAGGCCAGAAATGGGTAGGCATTGATATAGAAAGGTGAACCAATCTCTGAAAAGAATTGCAACAGTGGCTTCATGTATTGCATAACATTCTCCTTGAAAACACACGCAGACGGAGGGAAGGAATTGGCAAAGACACCCTCTGAATGAGGGCTAGAGATCTGAACGACACGAGTTAGCTGAAGCCGGTTAACAGCATTGTAAACGTTCTTAACTGCGCCAACTAGAACTTCTGAGAGCTCCTCATCACCACGCCCTAAAACCTCATTCCCAACAGCAATTCCTCGGATGTGTGTATCTGGAAGGTATGGCTGTACATTTTCTTTAACCCAGATCATGGCACGATCTTCATAAACACTCATGTCTCTTAAAAACTCATTACCAATTCCAACTATTATTTCTATTCCAGACTTTCTAAATGCCCTGAGAACACTTGCATCAGCATCGTAGATGCGGATGTTCTTTATCTTTGCTGCTTTAAGAAGCGTCACAACGCTCTCTGGTGGAGGGAGATTATCAGCAATTCTGCCGTAGTTTACTCCATAAGTCCCGGTGAATGCTTGAACTGCCACCAAATCTAAATAGAACACGAAAAAAAAATCACTATAGAATTCAGACAAAGGTTTCTCTCAAATGCATACTTATGAAACAAAAATAAGCCTTTTTCCCAACTACATGGTGAATCTAAGTTGGAATTTAACAAATGCCCTGGCTCTTCATGTAGTTTGATGATTGTGATTCATGTCAAAGTTGATCTGACAAAAGTTCTCCGCTAGCTTTCAACTACCTAACACAACAACCCTCCTAGTTCAATGAAAAAATCTTTAGTAATTTTCCTCCTAAGTGAAAGGGTAGATATCAACGAATTAATCCTTATGGTAATTCATTTGGGAGCATTAAATTCTATCATCACATCACAATACAGGATGGCTTGTATTTAACTAACTGAATTCTAAATTGACAAAAAGAACATTGAATTGGTTCACCAAATCACTTCTAAAATTCAAATGATGCCCGAATTTTTTCTTTCTTTTTTTTTATTTTGGATGAAAAAAGTAATAAAGAAAAGACCTTTAACAGATTAAATTGCAAATATTCCAAGAAATAAGCAGAGAAGAAATAAATCAAAATTAGGAAAAATTAGTACCAGTAAGAGAGGAAGCCACGATGAAGAGGAGGAGAAGAGAAACAAAGAGATGCGAAAAGGTCGACATTGCCATCTTGAACGGATTGAAATGAAAGAGCGACGATTTTTCCATTTGTAGCGACACGAAACCAAGTAGACGACAAGGCAGAAGAAGAAGAAGAAGAAGAGTCGAATTGCTCGAATTGCGATACAATGCTTGTTGCAAAGGAAGGCCATATAAGCAGATTCCGTAAAGGAGACTTGAGAGAGGCTGCCATGAATCTCCGAATCGATTCTCTCCTTTGCTCCTCCTCTCAAAGTATACCTTTTCTCCTCACTTTCCCTCAACTCTGTCCCCTCCTCCACCCCCACCCCCACCCCCCTTCTCTCTCTCAACACAAACACACACATTCCCTCCATTGCCTCTTCTCCAGAATTGGCTATACCTTCCGTGCCATCTCGGTCGTAGCAGTAGAGGCAGCGGCGCCACCATCTTAGCCCTTCATGAGAATCGGAAGAAAGAAAAGGAAGCCGCGAAGAAAAGTTCCCTCCTTTTCATTCGATTTCTTTGGGATTTCATGTTCTAGGGTTTTGGATTTCGTATTTTCTCTCTCTTTCTTCTTCTCCTTTGCCAAGCAGAAACCCCCAGGCAGAGGCGTCCCTGCGCGCCCTTATGCCATCTCCCGCCGCACTTTTATCTCTTTATTATTTTTAAGTAAATATTAGTTTAATTTGAAAAATGAAATTTACATGCATTACATTTATAGACATTAAAGTATGCCAAAATTTTTTTGAGCATATAATTTTTTAATATGGTTAAAATTATTAAAACTACTAAAAATAATAATAAAAGTAATTAAAACTTAAAAGTTAAAAAGGGTAAATTAATTATTTTAAAAAAAATCCTATTTGTATATTGTAAAGACAACTGGAATTAATTAATTCTAAAATTATTATTTTATCCTTACTAATAATAACTTTATGTTTGTTAAAATTAAATATGATATAAACTTTTAAAAATATTTTAGCTTCACAAGTTATAATATAATATAACACTTATATATATTGGCACTTGTAAAAGTATAATTATATAATATCAATTTCCCCTAATCCGAGGCCAATTGATTTCAGAAATCATGACTTGTACCTTGTCATCCTACTTTAAATATATATATATTTCCTACAACTAATATCATATCAAATCTAAGGTTTATTATCAAGACTGCCGACTTATTCTTTCAAGCTACTAAAATAATTTGCCATTTTACCTTTTTTAGGTCATGTATCATTTAAATCAACCTAAAGCCATGAAAATCTCACTAAACTCAAGCTCTAAAAAAACTTTACAAATCCAAATTTTAAAAAATAAGAATATCATTACCAACAAAGTTAGTTTAAGTAGACATGACTCAGCAATCCTTAAACAAAAATTTTAAGTTTGAGTTCTAAATAAAAAAAAAAATTACTTTAATTTTTTCTATTTATAATTTTAAAGTATTTGGCTTTGAATCTATTTGCCTATAACTTTGTTTCTTAAGAAATTCATGCAATAGAAGATCCTGAATTTGAAACTTTCTACATCAAAAACATTTTTTTAAACAAAGTTATTCATGCATGAATGGAGGTTCAGGATTAACCTCATGAAAACCTTAGGGCAATAGCAATGCCCAAACATCTAATAAATGCCACCTAGAATTTTAAAAATAAAAATAATAAAAAAACAGAGGTCTACAGCGCATTAAATGCGTTGCAGACCTCTTAACAGAGAGAAAAAAAAAACTTATTGAGCACTCAGTATCAACTGAGTACTCAATAAAATTTTTGGAGGAAAATTTGAGGTGGCACTCTATTGAGCGCCACCTCAGCGGACATTAAACCCCATTGGGGATGCCCTTATATTTCTTAAGAGGTTTTGTCTCGTAAACACATTCTTTAATAGAGTTTTAGCTTTAGCTAATTAGCTTAAGTACACACCCTAAACACCAAAAAAAAAAAAAAAATCACTATCAGAACTTTCCAAAATGACACATCATATGATGGTAATTTTTTGGAAGAATAAATACTTTTTCATTGATAACTTTTCTAGAGAACAAGTACTTTTAAATGCAAAAGCCTTTTCAGGATATGGTTTGATGACTGCCACCCAACTTACTTTGCAAAGTCATTATTAATTGGCCATTTTTTTAGATGCTTATATTAGCACTCTTTTTAAGGATGTTCCGCTTTTGTTGAAGATATGAAATCTTTTCTAAACATTGTATGTTACATTATATATTTATAAGTATTAGATGAAGGAACATGTATTTTAAAATGTACGTCATATTTTTATCTAATGATGTAAATTCACACTACATGTATATTGTGGTATACCGTCTTTAACTAAATGAGACTTGCCCACCAAATAATCTTAGTTTTTTTTAATACCATTCTAAGTAATAAATATAAGGAGAAACATAAAAAACATGAATGCCATTAAATAACTAAAAAAAAAAAATAAAACTTTAAAATATATAGAATGAGATTGCAAGTCATTTTCAGGAAATAAAAAATGTTGCTTTTTTTTTATTACATTCTAATTTCTGAATTATAATCATAACACAACCTAATGCCTTTTTTTTAAAAAATATTTTTTTTTCAAAATTTCAAGAACTTACTTTTAAAATTGTCAAATCAGAGACATTTTAGTTTCAAAATTTTTAGATATAAACTGGAAAAAAATACTAGATTAATTATTAAATTTATAACTAGTATATAAATAATTGATGTGTATGTTAAGAAATTTATTAATTAATATAATATTTATAAATGTTACACCTTCAAAGTAGATCATATGGACCATACAATGAGTTATGAATATTCTTTTTTTTTTTGGTTTTTTTTTTATTTTTTATTTTTGGTTTTGGGTGGTGAGGTGATAGAATGACAAAATCATCCTTGGACAAATGAGAACAGACTCTGGATCAGATAACACAATCCCAAAATCTTATCCAATAAAACTGCCAATAACGCTTCCCTTCTTCTCATCCTCCCTAAAATTACTATACACAAAATGGCCACAGCCTTCCTCTCCCCTGCAAAAGCTTTCTTTCCCTCTCTTGTCTCTTCTTCTTCTTCTTCTTCACCTGTAAGACAAACTGAGATTAGGCCAAATTCTGTCTCTTCCCCTCCAGTTCTGACCAAAAGAGGTTTAGCTATCAGCCTCATTACCGCCACCCTCACTCTCCCCTTCTTCGGTGAGCCCTTGCCCAGTGCCTGTGCTGCCATATTAGAGGCCGATGATGACGAAGAACTCTTAGAGAGAGTGAAGAAGGACCGCAAGAAGCGGCTTGAGAAGCAGGGAGTCATCAATTCATCAAACAAAGAAACTGGTCAGTACCCAGTAAAATTTTGCATTCCTACTCAAGAAATTTATCAACTTGTTGAAATTTTACTTTACTTTCATCTTACTGCATTGGTGAACCCCCGTTTTGTTGAGATTTCATCTTGCTATATACCCAGTCATGCCTAACATGCTATTTGTTGAAATTTCATCTTATTATATTGGTAGAGCCCCAGTTTTCGGGTGAAGTGATCTCTAACATATCTGAGTGTTAGTTCCATGAGAGGCCTATTTTTGAGCATTTGCGTATCTCCCTGTAGTATTGGTTTATGTATCTTTACTTTGATGAGTGAAAATAAAATTACTATGACTTCTCATTCCAAGCACTATAACGGATAAGCTTGCCTTGCAGCATATCTGCAAGATCTGGTGTATAAGCTGAGCAAAGTGGGTCAAGCAATTGATAACAATGATCTCTCCGCGGCAAGTTTGGTTCTTGGTTCAAGCACAAATGCAGATTGGGTACAGAACGTTAACACAGCTTTGACCAAGGTTGCTAATGCTTGTTAATCTTTTAGGTGTTCTGTTAAACTTTAAAATGCTCTTCTTACTTTATATGAAACATTTGAACAGTTAACTTCCAGCCCACAAGAGAAGACTGAGGTTGACACATTCAATTCCTCACTGGCTTCCTTGATTTCATCAGGTTAGCAATTGAATACCCCGTTCTCTGTTTTCTGTATGTGAAAAGTTGGTAATATCATTTTGTACGACAAGAGATGCTTCCTGCGCAGTTACTCAAAATGATATCAAATCTTCCAAGACGGCATTCTTGTCCTCTGCAATTGCTTTGGAGAAGTGGGTGGCTTTGGTAGGGTTGGCCGGTCAGCTTAAAGGTCTTTGAACAGATCCAGAAATTTATTTCTTCCTTTCTGTATTCATTTCAAGAAGATCAGCTTTTGATTCACACACTTTTTCAATTTCGCCAAAAAAAAAAAAAGAAAAAAAAAGAATTTTAATCAACTCTCTTGTTGAGCTTTCTATGAAAATCCTGAATGATCAACTTATGCCAGGTTTTGGAGTTTTTATTCTTAGTTGTTTAAATCCAAAACCGTGTTGGTAAGAGAATGCACTAAGCATTAGAATTTTGAAATCAGATCGTCATGAATTGCAACCTAAAGAATCCAAACTCAAAGAGTTGAAACCAATCCAGATGATATCATGAAGCTCTCAAGAGGGCGTATTAGCATCAATCGTGATAAAATCAGATAAAGCATATCAAAAACATTTCAGAAGAGATCTTAACAGAAACCAAGTTCAGATAATCAGCAACTTGATACAGAGGATTCATCCATATATTAGCAGCACTACACAGCATGAGATACAATGATCTACAAACTAAAATCTCTCCCTAAGCACAATGGCTGAATGAAAGGTCTTCTACACTTGTGTACATCTCAACATGAACAATCAGACCTAACCAACATTAACAACATTACAGTGATCCAACAGGAACCTCAAAAAAAAAAAAAAAAAAAAAAAGAAAAACAGAAAAAAGAAAGAGAGAGAGAGAGAGAGAGAGAGGAGAGAGAGAGAGAGAGAGAGTTGGGAAAGGGTAGAGATGCTGGAGATGCCGGACAGAACAACTAACAGCTCACCGAAGAAGGTTCAGGCTGTTGCTGTGTGTTGACCCGACCCATTTGATTCCCATGTGTTGCTTTCTTTTCCATGATCTCTCCTGTAGTCTGGGCGGTTGCAGTACTATCATTCTGTTTCTTCTCCTCCCCGTCAGAGGGAACCATTTTAGACTTCTCTTCAGATTCATTGTGGTTTTGTTCAATAGGCTGCTTCCCATCGTCTGAAACTGTTTTCTCCTCATGTTTATCTTCTTTTTCTGCATGATCCTTGATTTCCTTATCACCAGGAAGGCTTTCGATTTCTTTTCCAACTTGGGTTTTTTCAGGAGCAGCTCCATCTGTTGCAGTGACTGTTAAGTTACCACCTTCGTTTGATTTAACATCATGACCACACTCTTCTTTTTCCTCGCCACTTTTATCTTTATCAGTTTCTTCGACATCGTTCTTGGTTAGCTCAGAATTCTCCAAGTCCGCTCCTTTCTTGCCTTCACCTTCCTCAGCAGTTTCTTTTTCGTAACGTTTCCTAGAACCCGATGATGTCCTACTGCGCTTCTTTGGACGCTCAATCTCAGGTGGCGGAGCTGCCTTTGCTTTCTCACTTATCCTTGCTGATCTTCTGGGTGTTTCTCCAGTGCCCCAGTCAAATTCTGATATTGAAGAGCCACCAGGATGTGATTTGAGATACTGATCCAACTGCTTTCTGCTACTGATTTCCTCTCCAGTTGGAGCAATAAACACAATTTCATTCTTCTTCGGTGTCCCTCCTCTCTTTGGCATGAACTGCATAGAGTGCAAATTCACGGGTGGAAGGTCAATACCAAGTGGATGTACAAAAGTTAATAAGATGTTCAGATTAGCATTCAATACCATACAAATTGATGAAATAAATAGCAATAAATGCACGAATTCTAATATCATCTGGTCAAGTTTACACAAATTCAGCCACATTCAACCAACTCTAGTAAGATCTATGAATTTTACAAGCGTCTTTAGAATGTCAATATAATGCACAAAATGGAGAAAGAATTTTTTTTTCTTAAATAAAAAAAAATTGAAATAAGAAATACAGAAGTGACAACATGGAGAAAGATAAAGTCACTAAAACAATACAAACAAAAAGCAAGTTCATGTAGCATAGATCACACAACAGTATGTAGAAATAGAATTGTCACGGGATACAGTATGTAGGAAAACACATCTGGGGAGCAAAAAGAATATTCATAACAGATTCTAATGGTAAAAGGTTAGCTTTTTTAAGTCTACTTCACTTACACTATTTTTATATTTGATAATCCATCAATCACAAATGAAAGATCCATTAAAACAAATTAACACAAAGTCTCATCCAACATTGTCACAGAAATAGAATTGAGAAAATAACAGCACTGATATTCTAGCAACTTTGGTGCTCAAAGGCTTGATTGCACAGTACATCCACCTGGTAATCAAGTATGACTTTTCCACCCTCAAAAACATACAAATCCACAAATTGAAATGGCAGCCTCACGGCACGATTCAGAAAAATAAATATTTTAGCCAATTACCACCTTTAAAACTTGCACGTATGTTGGCTAAATGTATTGGACTGTTATGGTTACTGCTTTGGTGAGGTCTTTGGCTTACTTCTGGTAACCAGATTTTGTACATCTTACCCTCTTTACCATTAATGAATGTTTATCTTAGAAAAAGGGCTTTTTCTGTTGGTCACTTGTTCTAATTATATTCCATCAAAATAAATTATAGGCAACACTGGTAGAGAAGCAACATATCCTGTCAGACTAGCTAGTGTCAAAGGCAAATTGAGGCTGCAACCCTTTTCAACATTAGGACCATTGTCTTTTTTTCTTTCTTACTTTTTTTTTTAATTCCTTTTCTTTAGCTGATTCCTTTATATGAACTTTTCTATCCTAATATGTGCTTGATTTGGCTTCCTCTTGTTCCAATTGAAAATCTACTTGCAACGATTTCATCTATTTCACCACAAATTTCAGTCAAGATCACAAAGGTCTATATCATTACTACCATTATTCCCTCCAAAACCAAAAGAGAGAGACAAGAAGTAGGTAAAGGAAGGTGTCTTAAGATAACTTCTTACTTTCCAAGTTATGGGCATTTTTTTTAAAGCCTCTCTCATAATATTCTATACATTGGCCTACATCATACATATTCAAACTATACCAACCCTTAGTTTGTTATTTCCAAAGGCAATTTTCTAGATTCCTTTGGTTGTATAATTCTTTATTCTTGTTTTACAATTTATGATTCATCAATGCCCATCTAGTCCTCACATCAAATAAATTCCTAATTAAGCATCACATCTGGAACGGAAACAAGTAGAAATCCAAAATACAGGATCATGTGTGATCTGCATCCCCCAAAAATCAATTTTGAACAAGAGAAAAGAAATTCATGGGAATCACTGCAAGAGAGGCATAATTTGCAATGAAGAAAGACAAAAACAAAAAACAAAGATGAGAAATATTAGACTTTAGATGGCGCAAGTCGGCAGTTGCCACTGAGATAATTAAAACTCTAATATTCACAACCAAAATTAGAATTGATTTTCCTAATTAGTACTAATTAGGCAGATCCTAACCAGGAAATCTTCCCTATTTAGTAATTTACATCAAAGTTTGAGTTTCAAACATATAATTTCAACAAGATTCCTTAACTTGTAAGCTCAACTAGTCATCACGCTTTGCAAAGGTGCAGCAACAAGCTGTATGAAGAAAAACTACTCCCATGCCCAATTCTCATTTTAAACACAGAAGTGTCATAATTTTTTTTTTCAATCTTCTGTAAGGCAGACCATAATTGTCAGCAAAATATGATCAGAAAGGCACAAGCTTCAAAAAATAATGCCTGACATACTGTGAATACCGTGCACACCCGATTAAACACAAAGATGGTCTAGAAATTCAACGCAATTGAAACAGCAAAGAAAATACACAAAGGGGAAAAAATTACTCAACTAGCAATCCAATAGACTTTAAATTAGTAATTTTGAAAAGAGACAATGTGCAGGATCAGAAAAGCAGTGAAATTCTGTGATAATACCAGGGCTAGTTACCATTTAGCACAAACCCCAACAATGAATCATAACCATTCAAAAAGTTCAAATAACATAAGCCAAAAACATGGACAAAAAGGTATACTCAACCAAGAATTCACAAAAAATAGTTACCAAAAGTACTTTTCAACAACAAACCCTAGCAGGAAACACCATCCTTAAAGAAAACAAACTTTTTCTAAGAAGTGAGGGAAATTGGGGCGGAGGAAGGGGGCTAAGTGTATTAACAACCAAAATTCAACTTCAAATCACAAACTAGAATCAAAATTAAGAAAACCCACAAAAAATTCACCCAAAATACGGCAAAACAACTCCAAAGCAAGTGAAGAAAAGATTGAATTTTGATAAAACAAAGGAGGAGTCGAAAAAAGGTACCTTTTTCTTCCAACCAGGAGGTGCAGGGAGCTCGAGGGAGAACGCCTCATCTTGTGCACCAATACTAGTTTCCTTCTCAACTGAACTCGCCATCTTCACCTAAGAATTAAAGTGGGCAAGTAAAAGAAGAAGAAAAGAAACACCAAAAACAGAAAATTACAGAAAAAGAAGAGAGACCCAGAAATTAAACAAAACAGATAAAATATGAGAGAAAAAGTTTCCTTTCTTCGTTTGTCTTCTTCGACTTTCTATCTTCTTTAATGAAATTCAGAAGCGTGAGGTGGCAACTGGAACGAGGAAGAGGAAGAAGAAAAGCAACAAAATGTTTTACCTCTCGCACTTTGGGGGTGGGGGCTTTGGACACATGCCACCCTCACGTACGGGAAAGGGCTTTGGTTGGACTTTTGGATAACGTTCCTCAACTTCCATATTTCACTGAATTGGAATATCTGCTTGGTGTCCGGAAGCCGCTTCTGCTCACCCTTTTGACTTTCTAACAAGCCCATTGACGTCAGCGCCTTCGTTATCCACATATATATATATATATATATATATTAGAAATGAAAAATATTATATAACTCTAAAAGAGAGAGGCAGATCTTAAGGGAAGGAAGACAAGAAACTGATTTCATTTGGTAGAACTACATGATGTTTTCTGTGTTGTTGAGGGGTTCTTTTTGAGGATTGAGTTCGTAGTAGCTCATCAAATTTTTGACAGTAGTTCGAGGGGCTGAATGATTATAGATTGGGAAAAGTGGGATTAGTAGAACACCCGCCCCCCCCCAACAACCGGGCGACCCCAAAAAAAAATAAAGAATAAAAATCAATAGAGAAGATGCTTTTGCAACAACTATGGGCTAAAACAGATGAATCTGCAGCGGGGGAGATTTTAAGATTTTGTTGAGTTCTTGAGGTTGCCTCTGTATTTTATTTCTTTAATTTTTTTAAATAACTAGTTCCCAAGTTAATAAAAGCCGTTTTAGTTTCCTCATGATTACAGCATATCTGATGATTTCCCAAATGATTGAGGATCGGCTGATCTCTGTATCGAAGTCAATCTTAGGTTTTTGGGTCTAATTTCTTGGACCCAGTTCATAATATGTAAGGTTGATCGATTATTCTGTGTTTTCCAATCTTTGGAAGAATAAATATCTCGATTAAGATTGCTAATGGCCATGTAAGCAAAGTAATAGTTTCTCCGGTGGTCTTCCATTTTTATTTCACTGAAAATGATAAAGCAGAAGTACCACAAAATTTGTTGACAATTTACCTGCATTTCCAAGATTTGTTCTACTTATATCAAATTATTTTAAAAAAAATGTACACTTCTCTATTTACATTTTAACCTTTTAGGCCTCCAGCCGCAATCATTCTTGGATTCAAGAACGATCCTAGTTAGGTGAAAAAAGTTAATTAGAACCAGAGGAGGAGGATGATGAAGAAGAAGAGCAAAAATGGAACTCAATTTGAAGCCTTTGATGGAGCAGCATATAGGGGACAGTACTTTTCTTTTCTTCAATCTCCAATTCCTTCAAGAAAATACCAGCCAAAAATCTCTTAAAATACTCTCTACAGCACTCATCTTTACCTCTACAAACTACCTCATCATCACACTTGTCCTCCATTTTCTCTTCATCTCCATCTTCATCATCATCTTGCTTCTCTCCTATCTTGTAAAGCTTGCTCTTACTACTGAACTTGAGAATATAAGCTTGCTTGCATCCTTCAAACAGCCTCTCCCCCAAGCTATCAATAATGTAATATGCATCATTTTCCATCTTCAACAAGAAAAAATGGTCATTCCAGCTAACAATGTATATAATTTCTTCTCCTTTCCTTTCCATGTTCAATTTGCTAATCTCATCCCAAATTTCATCAAATGACATGGTACCCTTTAAAGAGTCGAATCTCTCTGGGCTGAAGAACCCAACAAAGGACTTGTTTGACATGATGGACAATGGCCTGAGATTGGATGCTAACACAGTTTCCAAATCGAAGTGCTTATCAGGAAACTGTTGAATGTAAGATTCGTTCTTGCAGAGCTTTTGCCATTCCAACGAGCCTTCCACTATAAGGTCATCCAATTCAGAACTTGCAGGCATTCTTCCTTTGTTTGATTGACTCCAATTCGCAATTACTGCTACAAGAGCAGTGCAGGCGCCTTCTCCCGCGGCCTTCTCGCTTCTCTGATCAATGGAAGCAAAGAAAACCTCAGCTTGCAGCTTCGAATCCCCATCTCTACTAATCAAATCTTTCTGTTCCCACCCTTTTTCCACCAAAATTTCTTCAGCATCAGACCCAGATTCCAACTGTATTTTCCCTTCTACTTCTTCCCTCGTTCTCTGAAATTGAAATAATGGAGGAAATTAGCATTCGGGAATCCCAAAAAAAAAAAAAAAAAAGGAAAGAAGAAAATGATCTTCTTTAAATGCCCCCGTTACAGAGAATGACAAGTTAACAATTCGTGGCATTAATCGTAGAGATATTCAAGATTACATACCTCTGTAGAAGGACCATTATCCTTGTTAGTCGATGGATCAGATTTGATCTTCTTACTCGACCTCAAACTGAACCTCCTCTTCCTCCAGAATCCACCTCTCGAAACGGAACCCGACCGCTTTATCTCCAAACTGGGAGAACAACTCGCATCAGTGTCAATGGACGAACAAGAACATTCCTGATGGGTCGAACTCGGGTTGCTGCAGTCGTCTCTCGATCCTTCTGAGTCAAAAGTTGTAGACTCGTCTGTATCTGCAAAGAAGCCTTTAAGGGAGACTTCTGCATCTTCTTTTTCTTCTTTCGCATCCACATTGGTCTTCTTCGCCTTCCTCTTCCTTTCCCATGGATATCCCGTCGTCAAGTGTCGAACTTTCCTGAAAAACCCGTCTTCCTTCCCGGCGGGCAAACTTTCTTCCTGGACGATTTCCGCCGCGTCGCTTCTCATCTCCACAATTCTAACTGCTATCTGCAAATCCAATATAAGCTCAGACCAACCCTCCTTTATCACGACAAAAAAGACAAATTATTTTGTATTTCAGGTCCTGTTATAACTTTGACCAAGTCAACTTCATTGTCCTATTTGGCGTAAGGGGCCTAAGGGCAACAGTGTCATTTGGAGGCAAAGATTTGGTCAAAGTCAAGAGTTCAAGCAGCTAATTGTAATACCAAATAAAATAAACGTACCGTGAGTATGGCTTTGCTGGAAACACCACCGTCGACCTGTATAGCCAACGGAAGCGTTCTTTCAACCACCGGAGGCTCTTCCATCTCCGTTGCCAACTCCGCTATGTTTAACGAAACCTTGCCCAATTCCGTCATCTTATTCGACAGTTCCCCATTTTGCCCCTGTAAAAGTCATGAATAATAAAGTTATATATATCTTAAAAGCTTGTTTATCATCATCATCATCATCATCATTATTGTTATATCGTAAGATCAAGATTAATTGTTTATTATAGACTCACGAAAAGAAGCTTGAAGGAAACGTCCCATGGGCTGAACCTGAACGAGTTGTCGTCCTTCTCAAAGACGGAAAAGTTACAAACGCGTTCGAACTCGTCGTCGACCCATTCAACAACACCATCGGAAGATTCAGAACCGTTGTGTAGAATGGTCTCTGCCGAAACGCTCTCCGGTTGCTTCCAAGCGAGATGAAACCCCGGCAACACCTTGTTATTCCCCGGACCTCTCCATTTCATCTTTACAATTACCACCGTCGTCTTCTTCTCGTTGTGGGCATTCAAGCAATCGAAGCCTTGGAGCTTTATAGGCCGGATCCTAACCTGAAACTTCTTGAAATCCCACATCCGTTGCCGCTGCCACGGCGACCACTTCATCATCTTCATCACCATCTCGATATGATATGATATGGTATAGAAAATATTGAATTGAAATAAAGCAGTTAATCCTGGGCTTGTCGACCGGAAGAAGCGTTTCGGAGGTGTTTATGGTGTTAAGGAAGGAAGAAGCGGCAAAAAAAAAATATGCAAAGACGTAATCGACTTGGGACCGAAACGAGAGAAGCGCGAAATGACCAAAACAGGCAGACAGCTATATTTTTGTGAGAACCGTAGCCGGAAGTTGGATGGGAAGAAAGAAGTAGGTAGACACGTCATCAGAAGACAGGTGGCGGACGTCCATTTATCTCGCGGGTTGTACGGAATTACTAGAATATCCGGAAACCGTTGTCCGGTGGTTCAGTTAGGGGAAGGGTAAATATGGGACTTAAGAAAAAGGCGGGTTTTGTAGCACGTGAGATGCACCTGGGATTGAAGCAAGTTTCCACGTGCAAGGTTACATTACCGACTTTACTTGCATTGCGTGTATTCTGACCGGCTTGTTGGACGCGGGACTTACCCAGCTTCTCTTCGAGGTTAAGCATGTGGACGCGGTCGGACACGGTGTTTCTTTCCGCGGGCCAAAACCAGCTATTTACATATATAAAATATGATTTTTAACGAGTTATATTTGATTCCACAAAGTTATTATTAAGTCAATATATTAAAATGATTATTATTCATCTACTACTTCTAAAAAAGAGAGAGAGAGTTTTGACTGACATCTATAATGTTTTCAAGTTTGCTACTTGAATAATGAAATTTTAAATTATTAAGATATATATTTTATGAAATTGTTCATGCAAATTTGATGTGAAGGGCATCGAGATCAAGTTGGTAAGGATCAGAACATACTTATCAAATTACATGTAAAAGACAAATATAATAAAGAGATATACCTGAATTTAATAATATTTGACAACATGGATAGTATTTTGTGTTTAATTATAAAATATTTAGATACATCATTATTAAGTTTGTTCATATTAAATTTTAATTTTAATTTTTTTTTCAATTTTTGTTGTCTTTTGGTGGCAAGCATTGAAACACTACCTCAAACCTAAATAGAGAGGTAAGGAAGAGATAATTTTTTAATACGTCGCTCATAAATTACATTACAATCCAAAATGTAATCATGATTTAGCTTTTCAAATGCAATAGCTTTATATTTTGGCTATCATAGATCTTTGTTACATGCCTTACCAGAGTTAATGTTGGCTGCGATGGTTAAGCTCAAAAATAAAAAGTAAACTATTCAATGTATAAAATAGGCATTAATGGAGATTTGATTTTACACATAGCCTATAGCCATGGAGAATTCATACATTTTTTTTATATATATAATTTACTAAATTCAAATTGTATTTCATTATTAATCTTATTATTTTGGACTCTCCATGGTAAGAATTTATACTAGATACAAAATTGAACTTTCTTTAGTGAGACAATATGTTATTATTAGCTTTGCCCTGAGATTAAATTAGCAATAATTTTATAAATTAAACTTTTAGCAAACATGAACAAATATAAAATATACACATTTGGGTAATTTGACAATTAGACACTAAAAAATTAATTATTTAGTCGTGTTATAATAAATATTATGGCCTAATGTTTAAAACTATTTAGTTTTTTCTATTTTTATTCTCTTTTTATTTATGTGCAACGGCCTTTTCCATGACATGTATGATGTATGCAATAATC
>JAJIYU010002228.1:0-31467 GCA_030144865.1 Tinospora cordifolia | reverse complement strand
TGAACTTATTCTAAGGCATGTGGTATTGAAAAATAGAAAGTCAAGTGTGTGTCGCTTATAAAGTAACATGACCCAACCCGCCAATTGGTTAAGTCCACTGTCGAATAATAGCGGTTGTCCAAAACTCAAGGAATGTGGGGGTTGGGGTGTTACAGGTCTGCTGACAAGGTGATTCGTCATTGCATTCCTGAGCCTGAAATTAAAAAAGTTCTTCATGATTGTCATGCTTCACCTTATAGTGGTTACTATAGCCATCAAAGAATAGCTAGACGTGTCCTTGAGAGTGGGTTTTATTGGCCAAGCATGTTTGCCTATCAGTTTGTCAAGACTTGTGAGGCATGTCAGAAGCAAGGAAACATTTCCAGGAAGAATGAAATGCATCTTACATCACTTGTAGAATTGGAATTGTTTGGTGTGTGGGGCATCGACTTTATGGGGCCATTTCCACCATTAGCTGGCAAGCAATACATCCTGTTAGCGGTTGACTGTCTCTAAGTGGGTGGAGGCTGTGGCCACAACAAAGAATGATGCACGAGTGGTCCTTAAGTTCCTTACAAGAAATATTTTCTCCCGTTTTGGTACTCCTAGAGCCATTGTGAGTGATGAAGGAACACATTTTTGCAATAAAGTCTTCAACAACCTTCTCACTAAGTATGGCGTGAGACACAAGGTTGCCCTACCTTATCATCCTCAAACTAACGGGCAAGATGAAGTGTCTAACTGGAAAATCAAGTCAATATTGCAAAAAATGGTTGGTACAAACTGTAAGGACTGGGCATTGAAGTTAGATGATGCATTGTGGACCTATAGAACAACATTTAAAACACCAATTGGCATGTCTCCTTATCAATTACTGTATGGGAAATCTTGTCACTTGCCTTGCGAGTTAGAGCACAAAGCTTATTGGGCGATTAAGAAGTTAAATTTTGATGCGAAGGCTTGTGGTGAGAATCGGTTGTTGCAGCTCATAGAACTTGAAGAGCTTCGCAGATAAGCATTTGAGAACAACACCATCTACAGAGAGCGCGTGAAGAAATGGCATGATCAAGTCATAGAGAAAAAGGAGTTCAAACCTGGGCAGCAAGTACTTCTTTTCAATTCAAGACTTCGTTTGTTTCCGGGTAAGCTTAAATCTCGATGGTCGGAGCTATTTTTAGTCGCTCAAGTCTTCCCGTATGGAGCAGTAGAGGTGCAGAGCCTGGTGGATGGTCACAAGTTCAAGGTGAATGGCCAAAGACTGAAGATTTTCTACAGTGGTCCAAAACAGATGGTGGAGATGGTTCTCTTCAACAATTGAAGCAGCGTATCTTCATCGATCTAACGACGTTAAACTTAGTGCTGAGTGGGAGGCAACCCACTATAGGAGTTTGCATGATTATATTTTTGAGTTTAGTTTGTTAGATTTCAGGGAGAAATTGTGTTTATGCACTTACAATTGACTAAAAAAGGGTCCATCAAACTGTAGACTACGGTCCATGATATGCTGACCTCGGTCCACATACAGAATACACAAATTACATTCTGTAGACCGCGGTCCTCACTTTACAGACCGCGGTCCACAGAATGACTAATTTTGCTATGAAACACAAGGACTGCGGTCACCAGTGTATGCATTTCCACTGACCACGGTCCACAGAACATGCCTTTGAGAATCACTCTGAAGACCGCGGTCCTCAAACACAGTGTAAAACTGTAGACCGCAGTCCACAATTCGTTGTGTCTCTTTTAAACATGAAAAAGGCACATGGACCGCGGTCCATAAAGCAAGACCGCAGTCCATGCGTCCTTTAAAGCAAAGATTGCAGTCATTCCACTCATTTTTGTGTTGAAAATTCAAGTTTGTGTGTGGCTTTTGAGATTTTTCTTCAAGATTTCAAGCTTTTCACCCTCTTTCAGTTAAAATGTAAGTGTTTTTCTTTGATTTCTCATTAGTTTCTTGCATTTGTTTGAATGTTTAGATGATTTAAGAATGTTTTGTGTGTTATCTTATGCTTTCATAGTGATTTTGCTCAGTAACTCATATTATTATCTTCTTAACTCTGAAAATGCTACTTATTTGATTCATTTGTGCATAAGACTTGTTCACATCCATGTTCATGAGTGATTTAAGGCTTTAGATGTGTTGTTTCATGAAATGAGGTGTCTTTGCATCAGATTTTGTATGTCATTCACCATCACAAGCAATACAAGATTCAATGTTCCATGCATATTGAATGACCTTGATGCTATAACACTTAGACCATGCACTAGAACCATATGCTGAGTTTGTTTCATTGAATGGTTGATGTGTTATTACATATGAACCTTGTTGTTTTCCTTGCTTTTAATCTCTATGTTTGCAGGCCTCCAAGAATGAAAATGCTTGCTTCTAAAGGGAAGCAACAAGCACCTCCTCCTCCACCCTCTGATAGGAATCGATTCAGAACAGCAAACGCAAAAAAGAGATTCAATATCATTCGTTCCAACAGACATTTGATTCCTGAGAGAGGAATCATGCTAATGAATGAGGAGTGTGCATTCGGCATCAATACTGTTATAGCTGCCAGAAACTAGGGAAAGTTGATTCAAGCACCTGGCAACACAGTGGTTTCTATAGTGCAAGAGTTCTATGCCAACGCCCCTGATAGAGAAGGCACATCTGTTTAGGTATGGGGCAAATGGGTGCCATTCAATGTCGCGGCTATTAATGACGTCTACGGTCTTCTCGCGGACTCTCCGGATGACTACTATACTTTGCTACCAAGATTTGATCCGGATGAGGTTCTTCGGACACTATGCATTGACGGGGCGTCATGGATTTGCTACAACAACAAGCCCATCAATCTCATGAAGACTATGTTTAAGACTGAGGCAAAGGTTTGGCTCTATTTAGCTTGTGCAAATCTACTTCCCTCATTGGCCATTAACCGAGTAACAGTGGAGAGAGCAGTGTTAGTTTACTGCATCATGAAGGGACTCTCGATTAATATTGGGGCACTCATCTCTAGTTCTATTAGGTCTGCTATAAATAGAACCAATGCCGGTCTGCCACACCCTACTCTGATTACTGAACTATGTAGATGGGCAGGGGTTGTTTGGGACAAGACAGAGCCTTTTATTGAAGATGAAAGATCCTATTGCGGTGAAGATGTTCACATCAACAGCTTCTAAGAGGCATAGGGCCTCTACTGAGTCTCCTCCACTAGCTACTGCTCCTACCTCCGCTCCTACACGCCCTGTGGATGCCCCTCAGTCTTCTTCAGCCGCGGCTGCATCTCTATCTACTACGGAGCACACTATGATGCACTGGATGGCATACATGATCGAGTGGATGCACCGTGTAACACTCCGAAACTTTACGAGCGTGCCACATCGCGAGCAAATAATTAGATAAATAAAATAAAACATTCTTTAGTAAAGAAATAGCGAAAAAAAAAAGAAATAACGACTATTAAACATATGCTTAAAAATCGTAGCTTGAAAAGAATGAATGAAAATTTTGCGATGCCTGCGAACGCGACGATAAAAGAATAATGAAATAAAATAAAATAAAGCTTTAAAGAAATTCGTGGAGAGTAATTAAATTCAAATCAAAATTTATTAAACTAATGTAATGTATAAGTGTATATGAATTCATAAAATGAAATTTTATAGATGCGTAGAAAAACAAATAAATAAATATATATATATATATTTATGCATCAAAGAGAGGATTATACATATATATCGAAGAGATCAATATCTATATCTATAATCTTATGAATTTATAGCATGGTTGAATGAATAATAGTTAAATACATACAACTTGTGATAAGGAGTAACTAAATATATTAATGTAAACTTATAACAAAGCTTTAAAATAAATTATGATGCGAGGAAAAGAAAAAAAAAAAGAAAAATAGGGAAATCGAAATCTGTAGAAATGAGGTGGAGTGTCGAGGAAGACGCCGGAACAGGGAGAAGGAACTAGAAAATTCGGTGGTTGGTCGAGAGATACAATAGAAGAAGGAGGGTGTGAATTGGTCCGGATGCTCGGATATTAGAAATGAAGAAGAACCGAGGAGAGAGAAGTGAAAACAGAGCCACGCTGCTCTGTTCCTACTGCTGCTGTTGGTTTGTGAAGCATGAAGACGAAGAGCAGCAGTTGCAGCTACTGCTTGGGACGGAAATAAAGAAACGAAGCAGAAAGTTTGACCTTGTGGGAGTTGTGAAAATTAGTTGCTGCGGTCGGAGACACTAAATGGTGAGTTGAAGGCCGGATTTTGAAACTAAATTGGGGAGAATCCGAGCTGGTGTATCTCACCCAATGGAAGAAGAGGAAAGAATCAGTTACTGTTGGGACTCTGTTTTGAAGATGAAGAATCGGTGTTGCCATGGAAAAAGAGCAAAGCAAAGAAGAACCAAAGCTGGAATCTCTATTGGTGTTGGCTGTGAGGTGAAATTAGAGGGCTGTCCATCATGAACAGAAAAATGAAAGCAGAGCAATGAAATGGTCCTGCTGCTGGTGTTGATTTTGAAAAATGAAGATGAATTTGGGGTTTTCTTTTGTTGATGTTGCTGTGTTCGTGTGTGAGCAGCAGAGGAAGGAAAAAGAGAAGGCAGTTGCTGCTGCTTCAATCACGCACACACCGGAGAGAAGCCTAACTAGTTTCGAACAAAGAAGACAAAAGAAAAACCAGCAACAGCTGGTTGTTGTCGTTGCTGCTGGTTGGAGAAGAGAAGCCTGTCAATCTGCAATGTTTGGATTGAAACGATGAGGGCGCACAATCTGAACGTAGTGTTTTGATTTTCTGGGTTTGGGTGCTCGGTGTAACAAAAGAAGAGTTGAAACGTGGCTGGAACGTGGATTTAAATTCGGTGGGTGGACTGATAATGGAAGAACGAAGAAGTAGATGAAGACCAGGAATGTGTGTTCACAATATTGGTCCGGTAGTTGAAACAGAGACGAAGGGAGTGCAATTTTGTTGTTCGACCGATAGTGAAAACAGAGCATAATGAAGGATTGAATCGTGAAAGCTGGAAGTTATGAATGTCTAATTTTGGGGATTACGGTTGGAACAACAAAGAAAGGGTATGAACTGTTTTTTTTATTTCTTCTCTTCTAGTTTGGGATTCAGCTGGAAATTTTCCAACTTTCTGGTTCGACTTACAGTTGGAAAACAGGGAAGAGAAAGCATGGCGCTTGTACTTTAAATTTTTGGGGGTTTTTTTTCAGCTGCTGGTGCGATATTCGGACGAAGACGACAGGCTGCAGACAGTGATTAATTGAGGAGTTGGGTTTGTGATGGATTCTGATTTTGGTATGTGTTAGCTATTGGCTGGTCGTTGCTATAATCAAACGAAGAGTAATATGGATTCTTGGATTGGTGCTATGCGTTTGATGTGGGTTTGGATTTGAGCACGAGTTGACAAACAAAAGGGATGATGAAGGTGATTTTGAGGTGCGTTTTGGGGCGTGGAAGTGAAGATGAAATGAAGTCGGAAGAGGGAATTTCTGGTTTTGAGATGAGATAACAGGGCAAAGAAATCTGAAATATGCTAATGTTGTTTTAGGCAAATTGAAACGAAAAGGAAAGATGATCCATAGCTGCTAGCTGTTCGTTATAGTTGCTCGTGACCTTGAGGTTGGGGATGATGGAACAAAAAACAGGGGACTGTTAACCGGTGTTGCTTGTGGTTTTGGTTGGGCCGAATCTAAGTGAAGAACAAAGAAGATGGAAGGGGCACGAGTGTTACTGTTGCACTGCCATCGTATTCACAGGACGAAGGAAATTGCAACGGATGCGATCTGCGCGAAGAGGTCTTTTTGTTGGTCATTGTTCGCGCGACGAATACGACAAGTGATGCCCAAACTTTAGACTCAAATCTGAAAGATAACATATTTTAATTTTTAATTTTAAATTCTAGCTAGTTGAATATATATATATTATTTTTTATGATTTTAGATAAGCAAAATGAAAATTAAAAATATGAACCTTTAGTAATTAAACATATGGAAACTAAAGTCTTGTTAAATAGTTTTTTTATGCTAGAATTACTATTTTAATCCATGTGAGTTGTTGAATAGATATTAGAATACGAATATTGAAGTCCATTGAGGTTTAGGAAATTTGGAGATTAGAAATTAAAACTTTGTTTGAAAATTAGATGCAAATAATAAATATCAAAATTCTTTTTATAAATTTATTGAATCAACTAAGAAAAAGCCTTAAGAGAAAGTTATTTTATTTTGAGACTTAGAATCTAAGAATTTGTGATGGAAAGAATATAATTTGGAAATAAATAAACTTTCATGAAGTGAATAGATTTTTTTAAGGAATGTGACTTAGAATATGAATGGAAATAACTCTGAATTTGACGAAATCAATATTTAGATTTTATAATCGACCTAGAAACTACTTAGGTTTAGAAATAACTTAAATGAGATTAAATATAAATCAAGAACTTAGAAAGTTATTATTTATCTTTTAAATTTCAGATTTTGCAATTCTATAGTATCAGATTATTCAAAAGAAAGCAAGCAGCCCTGAAGATCGGCAAAACCAAGTGGGCGTGACTTCTTGGCTCATCTGTATTATATGGATTTAAGATTCAAAACATTTGTGTGGATAGTTCTAGTTTATTAGAAATCTTATTATGAAATTGATTTAATTGTTTGGAATGCTTGTGTGATGATGCGACTGAATAGTAACTCGTTCATTTCATGCACAAATATTTCATGACATGCATAAATAGAGGAAATGCATTAGGTAACATCAGATACTCATTTTGACTATCGTGTAACTTGCATTCTATAACATTGGTTATTTATTCGGACTACTTTTACATGGTATGCATAATTTGAGAAATTATTTAGTAGATTGTGAAATTGTGTGGCATGATTGATGTTGGTCTATAACACTAAAATAAGATGATGGTTTATTAAGAATCCACGTACCGGTACGATTGACGAGCCTGAAGCGGATCGAGGTGGCATCTCCTATATGTCATCGCTTGAGATCGTCGAGCCACAAGGCGGATCGTAGGTATTCCCACCCTAAGCTGATTGTAACAGCTCGAAGTCTTTGAGAGATGGTACGACGCCATGGTAAGTACACTCTCTTGGGCTGTGATGTGAGTGTCGATTGATTTTAGACGGTCATTGAAACCCTCTGAGATTAGATTGGATCACAGGAAATACCGAGAGGCATCTCAACCCTCTTCCGGTCTTAGCATTCGATTAAAACAAATGAATGTTTGAACGCCTAATGTTTGAAAGTGTTTATAATGTTTTGGATTGGGTCTATATAATGCATGTGATGTGTAGGATCGATCCACTGAGCTTTCGAGCTCACTCCCATTCTATTTTTCAGGTACACTTGGACTTAGAATATGGTGTCTTACGTTAGAAGACTCGCACTCAGATTGGACACCTCATGGGGAGGTCGTCAGGGATAGGTAATTGGGAGGTTATGTTTTATGTATTATATTGGATTGTTTTAATGTATTTACATTGGTTTACCTTCGATTGTTTTATCTTTAAATGGTTTTACTTGTTTAACGATTTTGGTTTAAATGAATAGTTTTAAAACTACTCCGCTGCATTGCTTATGATTTATTCAGTAAAATTATTGTAATTTTCTATCTTGCACAGAATATCTTCATAGAAATTGACATGAGAACTAAAGTTTATGAATTTGATTTGGAAGAAAAAATTTTGACTTAACGAAATTTTCAAGTAGCATCTCGATTTTTTACAGACGACGATCCACACGTGAACGAAGGTCCGGTCGAAAATTGGGGTGTGACACACCGTAAGGACCCGGATATGGCAGCAGTTTTTCCTCCTCCCCCTTGTGTCGTGCCTTACATGGAGATGACTTGTTGCATACCTCCAATACAGCCTCCTCCGCCAGTGGTCCATGCAGATGATGATGATGATGACGGTGGTGGTGATAATTTTAATGACTTTATTATGAAGGACGAAGTCTTTGGTGCATATTTTTGAGCACGGTGGTTTTTATGCTTATTTTGCTTTTCTTGTGTCTGTTTTGGAAAATCACACTTTTGTATCTTTGTGGTTCCTTTGTTTTTCTTTTTCTTCTGTTAATGCATTATTTTTTACTGTTAGTTCACTGGTCCAATGCTAATCTATATTTTTCCATAATTTTCAGACTAATTTTTTCTTTTTTTTTTTTAAATGCATGTGTGTTGTGTTACCCTGCCCATATTTACGTCTCTATGTGCACTTGAGGACAAGGCACAATATAAGTTTGGGGGTGCGCATTGAAGAAATTCTTCTTCAAAGTCATTTCAGGTCAAGTTCATGTCAGGTTTATTTTTTTAAAGGTTTATTTTTGTATTTACATATTTTGTGTGCATTAATACTTCTAAACTGCATATATTTTTGGCATAGCACATGCATAGCTAAGTAAAGTCTCTCATGACATTTAGATATTAGGATTGTTTATTTAGTGATAATTCATAAGCACATTAGTTAGGACATGAGCATATAGAGCATATAGATGTCACTTAAGCTAAAGTCATGCCATATTTTTGAAAATTTTCACTGAGTAACCTATGAAATTGAAGATTCCTCTAGTGTGATGAGACAAAAAATTAGGGTACTTTCAAACAGTCTGTCTGCTTGGTTTGTCTGAAATTTGACCTTAACAGATCTCTACAGTCTTAAGTAGATTGAGACTCCGAAGACTAAGGAAGTAAGGAGTAGAAACCAAACCACAAGCGGAGAGAACTTCCCACAGACTCTTAAAATAATCAAATCTGTCTTGAACACTGCTTAGGAATGACTATAGGAGGGAAATGAAGTAGGTCATCATTGTTTGAGTCATAGCCTAAAGGCTGGTCCCAGCATTTCTAATACTTTGTAACAAATTTTGAGCCTTATAGCCTATTTTCTTATTATGAACCTAAACATTATATATAAAAACACTCTATCCTTTTATCAATATCTCATTTGACCTATTTGTGTGCACTCGTGGTTTTAATATTGTTTATTCTAATGATGTGAAAGAAGGAGGGGATGTTAACATTGAAATACATATATTTTTTAGTTTTTGTTTCAGCTTTTATTCAAAAAAAAAAGAGTTATATTTATTTTCTTTAGTATTTCAGTATTGTCAATGATAGCTGAACTTTTGACTTTTGTATGAGTGTACATATGAGTACAATTTGGAGTGCATATACTGAAATAAGTTTGGGGAGAGCTATGAAGACATGGTTGTGAGCATGAACGAGAAAAACAAAGTATTGAACAGAAATGATGAAGCTATATAAAGAAAATCAAACAAACTAGGTTATTATTATTGCTATGAGTGTACACCTGAGTTAGATTTAAATTCCTATTACACTTGTACCTTGAGCCAGACCACGTTACAACCTAAAAGAAAGACCACTAATCCTGATTATAGTTTGACTTAAGTAGAAGATAGATAGATGAGAAAATTGAGAGAGTCTGTGTACTTAAGTATTAGGAAATGATGTCTGTGAGTGGGTTGGTGCCTACAAATCACTTACAAAGTCTAGGAGGATTGAGATGCTAACAGATGAAAGGGTGAAGTTGAGAAAGAGTAGAGGATGAACTGAAAATCTAGATAAACTAAATGGCCCTAAGAAAGTGTTGATGAGTCATAAGCTATAGGAATGGAAAATTGAGGTTACAATGATGAGTGAAAAAGAATTTAAATTCTGTATGGCATGACATGTTAATTTTAGATTAGAATCATTGTTCGGGGTCAAACAATAGTCTAAGTTTGGGGGTATTTGTTAGTTGCATAGCAAACTAACATTAGAATAGGAAAAATGATGCATTTTATAGGAAACAAGAGAAAATAGAAGTAAAGAATTGCATAATTAGCAATAGTTGCATGTAGTTAGGGATTTACATTGTTTAATAACTTTTAAGCCTTGTTTTCTATAGTTTTGATATTCTTCAATTAGAAAATGATGTCTAGGAAAGGAATTGAGTGCATTGCAGGATACAAGTTGAAGCACACAGAAGAATGCATCAGAAGAAGGCAAATAAGAGATGGAACCAAGAGCAAATACTAGTAGACCGCGGTCCAAGAACTGAAGACTGCAGTAACAACAGAAGAACAGAACCAGCACATATTGCACTGGTGACCGCGGTCACCAGAATGTGATTTGCATAGAGACAGCACAGACCGCGGTGGACAGAACATGAAAATTCCTGGGTTTTGACATCAAAGTCATGGACCGCGGTCACTCGATTGTCTAGCGAGATTTTCGTATTTTTTAGGTTTTTTAGTGCGGGACTATAAATAAAAAAGGGTAATTAGAGTCGGGAGGACCGAAGATCGAAGAAAAATTACTGTGACGGTTATTAGGGCATGAAAGACTAGATTTTTATTGAGAATTGAAGATTGTTAAAAAGATTTGAGTATGTATTGCTTCTTTGAATTTAATTTGATGATTTCCTTTGAATTCATGTCTAGCTAATTAGTTTTATTGTCTGGGATGTGATGTTCAAAGCATGGTTTGTAATATCTAATTGTAGTTGCTGAGTTATAGATTCTATTCCTTATTGTGTAGACATGAAGCCTTATGTCTACTGGCCATAGATGTATTGAATTGAATACTTTGGTTTATCTCGGGAGAGAAGCCTAAAGGGTGGATATCACAATTTGTACTTAGATCGGTTGATTAATCGAGAGATTGTTGACCAATCTAGGGAGTTGCACAAGGATTGTTATACAAAACACATAGATTGTTAAGTGAACGCCTCGGAAGAGGGTTTGACAAAACAAATCTAGTGAGTGTTGAAATACTTTGGGAAAGGATTTCAACCATTGATGTTATAGCTCATAGATTAGCTAATTCATAACTACAATAGAGATTTACAAACTAAGCAGCGGCATTCACTATCCTAGACATGTTTATCTATTGAATTCTTTACATTAACAATTATCTTTGTTTAGAACAGTTTCTAGAGTTAAAATTAATTCAATCACATCCAATCTAATCTTGATAAAATTGTGATCGATAGTAAATCTAGTATTAGAAAGCAAAAGCAACCCTTTTTCCCTGATAACGATACCTAGTCTTATCGGTTATTACTACTGCGATCCCATATACTTGCGGGGTTGCTAACAGCATGTTATGTATTATTTTCATGCTTTTTGAATGTTTTATTCTTCATTTTATTATTTTAATTTTAGATTCATGAATATGTCAGAATTAAGTTTAAGACTTTGAAGTTTATGAACCACATACTGTCATAGTAATCTAAATGATCTTATGGGTGTTATTTACATGTACTTAGTATATATGGGTCTCATCACTGAGTGTGGATAGGTATAACCAAAATACTTAAAATATGGACATGAGATCCTTATTCCAATGGAATATGACAAGATGAATTGTCTTTCCATCTAAGAGTGGAGTGTTTTGATAAGAACATCAAGGGATTGGAAACCCTTTCAGTCTTAACGTCAACAATAACCAAAGATGTTATTTGAATCGCTTAATTGTTTTTAAGTATTTGAATTTGGATTTGCTTTTGATTTGAATTAGTAATTTAGTTGTTTATGGAATGATCCATTGGGTTATGTGTTTAACCCTTCCTCTCATATTTTCCAGGAAATTGAATCATGAAGACTATTGAAAATTAGATAGGGTTTTAAATTTGAGAATTTGTATGTAAAGGCATGTTTCCCAAATTTTGATTATTTAAATTAAGACTTCCACTAAAATTAGTTTTTAATTTGAGTTATGTACTCTTTTGTTATTTGAAATTAAGTATGTACTTCTTCATCTTTATTATTTCATTGAATGAATAAAGATTAAAGATTTTTTATCTCCCTTGTAATAGTATTATTAAATTAAAGTTAAATTGTTTGGGTTGTGTGTTCATTATAAATTAATAAGACTCGAGGTAATTGAAATAGAATTTAACGCAAGTTGTACACTTATAAATGTAATACCGGCCCAGCCTGCCTTGTGGTTAAGTCCAATTGAAAGTCTCTGGGGTTGGGGTCTTAAATAGCCTACTGGATCATTCCATAAATAACTAAATTACTAATTCAAATCAAAAGCAAACCCAAATTTAAATACTTATAAACAATTAAGCGATTCAAACAACATCTTTGGTTATTATTGACGTTAAGACTGAAAGGGGTTTTAATCCCTTGATGTTCTTATCAAAACACTTCACTCTTGGATGGAAAGACAATTCATCTTATCATATTTCATTGGAATAAGGATCTTATAAGCATATTCCAAGTACTTTGGGTTATACCTAGCCACAATCAGTGATGAGACCCATATACACTAAGTACATGTAAAGAACACCTATAGCATCACTTAGATTACTATGACAGTACGTGGTTCATAAACTTCAAAATCTTAAACTTAATTCTCACATATTCATGAATCTAAAATCAGAATAATAAAATTAAGAATAAAACATTCAAAAAGCATAAAAACAATATATAGTATGATTCATAATTCAAATCAAACCTAAACATGGAAACTAGGCATAGCATAGTATCATAAATACTTAAAACATGCATACATAAAAAATTGAATTTAAATCAATGATTAAACATGTTGAAAACTAAAACTAAACATACTAAACTAAAAATAAGAGATGCATGAACATGCTAGAAACTCAAACTAGCAAAGTAGAAGTGTAAAAAATCTCATCCACCTTATGAAGCGTTTTCTCGAAAATTCAACAGAAGTTCCTTTCTTCGATGCATTTCAAGAACCACCAGCAACTTCAAGAATATAAAAGTAATCTAAAATCCTAACTTCTCACTGAAAATCACTCAAGAACACAAGAGAGTGAGAAGGGGTTGCCAAGAGGGAGGCTTAGAACAAGTTAAGAGAAAATCTTAACTCTTGCTTTGGGATGAAGAAAAAGCAAGTAGAAGGGGAATTTATGTAGATTTTCAAGAAGGCATAGGGGACGATTTGGGCAGCTCACAGTTGAGCAATTTTCCATAGCTAAAAGGGCACGATTTGCATAGAATAGGGCAAGTGTCTTCATGGGACCACTAAGGTTTTCTAATCTAAGTGTGAGCATATATTGGATTCTTATTTGTTTTCTTATTTAAGAGTGAGCATCAAACCAGTCTAAAAATACATTCTAATTAGTTGGGATGTCTATATAGAATGAGATCATGGCACGTAGCAACTTTTCCAACTAGTTCCTTTGCTTGGTCATCGCACAAGCATGCACAGAAATTCTCCCATTTTAGTGTCAAGGAGTATGTGTGTCTTAGGGTCCATAATTTGCTTTGTTTCCAAGGTTGAGGTGTGAACATTAACAACCAAATCAGATCAGTTTATGTGTAAGGAAACATTTCTAAGTGTGTTTGATTCCCTTGTGGCATCACACATACATGCATGGAAGGTTTTTATTTTTGGCGACAAGGCATTTGAGCAAAGATAATGCTTCCTAATTCCCACGCTTGGGACGTGATGCTAGCAAGGCTTTTTGAGCGTACCATATCATACTTGGTGGACACAAGATCATGGTCTAAGGCTTCCATTTTGGCTTAAGGAAACACTCTAATTTAGCTTGTTTTGAGTGGTGCACAAGATGAAGGTCAATTGGGGCATTTTACCATAGAATCTCACAAAATAATGGCACCACCCTTGGTTTCTATTTCTAAAATTTTGAATTTGGTTTGTGAGAGCATGTGGATGGCTAGGGTTTCTCTTTGAGCATAAATCAGACTTTGGAAACTTCTATTTGGGTTGTTTACATGTGTGTACACACGCACACACACATATATGAGTCGTTTTTGCCTAAGTGAGGCATGGTGTACATGATAACTGTTTGTGTGTACATGAGATCAATTTTCATTGTTTCTAAACACCCTAGGACGTCTCATGAGCATACACGATCATTTACTTGGCACATAAAATCATTCTTAATGGAGACATCTCATGCAATTGGGTAGGGTGTGGTGCACATGATCACCCATGATCATGGCATGCTTACATCATCACCCACGCATTTTTGGGTCCACATAAATTTAATAAAAATTCATATTTCATAATTGGCTAGGAATTAAGGCCTTTATCATATATTTTTGGGTTCACATGAAAATAATAAAAATTCCAAACTATTATTTGGCTAGGGTTATCTAATTTTTCTTTCCTTATTTAGAATCCACTAAAGGGTCTTAGGCAAATGAAATCCTAATTTTTAGCAGCTGAAATGATTTTTTGATATATTGTCCAATTGATCAGTTTATGTCATATCATTTCATTTAAGGTCGTTTTGGGCCCTTAAGGTTCACTAAATGCAGGTCTTGGACCTGCTAAATTTATCCCTAAAATGAACTCGGTCTCATTTCTCACCCAAGTTCACCCAAATGGGGATTGAATTTTTTGAATTGTTTTATTTCATTCCGTACAAAATTTTCAGGGTATTGCAGGATATGAGCCTTTTAAGTGATTTAAACCCATTGATCATTTGACACTTGGCTTGGGAGGAATGCGAATTGCTATTCATTGTCACCACATGGTCATGCCTATGCAAAAAAAAAAAAAACATTGGCTCGCCTCGTTTATTTATTCATCTAGTCGTGTGGTATTTTGGGAAAAAAAAAGAATGTCATTTTTGTTAGAAAAAATAAATAAATGGGTTGAAATGTGAAAAACTTGAAAATATGTGTGTTATTGCGGTAATGTGGGTCACTATTGTAATAACCAAGTGTCAATATTAAGCAAGAATTGGTAGACTATTGTGGTAATGACTAGTAATCTCAAAGATTTTTGTGTCAAATTGTGGTTTCAACTAATTTTCTTCTCTTAGTTAAGTAGAACCTTGAGCACTACGTTAGCCCAAGTAGGAGGTGCCAACTTGCATGAAGAATGAAGAGAGAAGTGGCATAAAATGGGCAAGGTGGCAATGCAAGATTAGATATAAAAATCCCATTCTTGTTCTACATCCATCTTCTTCTTCCTTCCTTCTCTGAATGTCTACAACTCTTCTATCTTTCCTACACCATCATTGATGAAGATTAGGAGCTTGATTTCACTATATTTTGATGGTAAATTGAAGGGGTTGGAGCATAGAATCACATAGTTGGGAATTAAGACTAAAGGAGGAAGATCGTTGGAAGGAACATTCCAACTAGTTTGGTGCTTCTTTCTAATGTAAAGAAATCACCTAAAATTGATTTGGGATGGTTGATGAGTTGTAATGAGCAACATACTAATTGTTGTGGGAAATATATGGTAGGGGTGTGAACTAAAACGATTCTAGTGTTAGATTTTTGTGCTATATTTAAAATGAAATGGTTATCTTGTTATCGTGCTTGAAATATGGAAGATGATAGGTTGATAAATATTTTGTTAACCTACACATGTTATTGTGGGAACATGATGCGTGCAAGAAAATGAACACATGACTTGTGCTCTGTGTTAAGTGAATTTTGAAATGTGAAATACCTAATTTATGGGTAGACATTAAGTAACATTCAACATTCCTTCTCCAAGTCAAATAGTAGAGGTCATGATGCAATTATAGGTAAAGAAAGAAGCAGTGATCAAGGAAGAGGAGCCACAAATTTTAGAGCTATAAGTGCTAGCTCTCATGTAAGTATTGGAATACAAAGAGTTCTCTTAATTTGCTATAATTGTGGCCAACCTGAACATCAAACAAGAAAATGTCTTACTCCATTTATAACTACCCCATTGGTTGCTCCATCAAGTTTATGGGAACGAGCTATGGCAACAACTAAACAAGACCTGAAGCAACTAAGTCACTAGTCAAAGGTATCATTTTAATTTATGACGCACCTATGCATTCATTAGTTGATGTTGGATCTACATTATCTTTTATTGTTGGACATTTTATGGATAGATTACATCTAAAGCCTGTTATAACTAGTGCGTGGCTCATGTTAACTGTTGTAGTTGGAAAAAAATTTACTCAATTTGATATGTGAAAGTTGTCATTTGAAGCATGGTGATCTTGAAGTAATTATTCACCTTTGGGTGTTAAAATTCCTCAAATTTGATGTTATCATAGGAATGGATTTGCTTGCTATATATCATGCCCACATTAACTATTTCACTAAGAAAATAGAATCCCAAATTCTCAGACATCCAACACTTACCTTTCAAGAGTGTATGTGACAAACCTAGTACTCATGGTAGACTATGAATAAAAATGAGATGGGAACATTTGCCAATATAATAGCCACTGAGGAGCTAAGTTAGAAACCTAAATTAGAAGATATTTCAGTTGTATTAGAGTTTTATGAAACATTTTCCAAATTTTTTTGGGATTGCTTCCGAAATAGGAAATCAATTTCATTATTAAAGTTATTCTAGACATAAACCAATTTTCATACCACCTTATCAGATGACACCAAGGGAACTCCAAGAATTAAAAATACAATTAGAGGACTTATTAGGTAAAGGTTCATTGCTCAAAGTATATCCCCATGCTATTTATAAAGAAGAAAAACAAGAGCTTACATTGTATATTGATTATAAACAACTAAATAGGGTAATAATAAATAATAAGTACCTTCTCCTTCACACTGATGACTTGTTTGATCAATGGAGAGGAACCAAGGTGTTCTTAGATATCGATCTGCGATCTGGATATCATCAATTTAGATTCAGAATGGACATAACCAAAATTGTTTTTTGTACTTATTATTGCCATTATGAGTTCTTAATAATGTCATTTAGAGTAACTAATGCCTTAGCTATGTTCATGGACTTGATGCAGTGAGTCTTTAGATACTATATTTATGGATTCATTATCATCTTCCTTGATTATATTAAGATTTATTCAAAATCACAAGAACAGCAAACTAAACACTTGAGGATTACTTTACAAACTCTATAATATCATCATTTATATGGAAAGTTTTGTAATGTGATTTTTGGCTCTTCAATGAAATTCTTAGGTCATATGTTTGGCTAAAGGAGTATAAATTGATCTAAAAAAGATTGAGGCAATTATAAATTAGCCTAAGCCTATCATAGTGATAGAAATATGAAGTTTTCTAGGTTTAGTAGGATATTATCAACATTTTGTATAGAATTTATCTAAGATTGGACTAACTCTGAAAGACGCTCCAATCATTTGCGATGATGGTTGTGAAAGTCTTTTCACGAAAATAAAACATAAGTTGACATCTACACCAATACTTGTTTCTACTAGCACTAGGTCAAGAGCTTGTAATTTACACTGACACTTAGCGATTATGCCTTCATTGTGTTCTAATGCAAAATTAGAGGGTAGTTGCATAAGCTTCTTGACAACTAAAAGAACATGAGAAAAATTACCTTGTACATGATTTAGAATTGACAGCAGTAGTTTTTGCACTTAAAATATGGAGGCACAATCTTTATGGTGAACCATTTACACTCTATTCAGATCATAAGAGCGTCAAGTACCTGTTCTTGTAGAAGGACTTGAATATAAGGTAGAAACATCGAATGAATAAAAGATTATGATTTCTCCATTAACTACCACTCGAGAAAGGTAAACATTGTGGTTGATGCATTAAGAAGGAAAATGACAGAAATTGCATGTATAGCCAACCTTGTTGGGATCCCATTCTGAAACTTCATACAGGCGCCTCGATCGGTACAATAGTCAAAGAAATTTACTCCTCAGTCAAACTTGCTAACTACTGCTAAGCCTTACCATCAAAACAATTATAGTATTTAGAGTGCAACAATAACAAGTTAAGCTAAATAATGTAACAAGAGCGGAAGTCTTTAACATTAATTACATTACAAAGTCAAGTTCAACTTTACATTTTTTTTCAAAAATTGTATATACTGATTTAAAATACAAAAAATAGCAAAAGGAAATAACCTACTAGGGACAGGTTGGAATGATGTAACAACAACACGTCTTTTCCCTTATCCACACCGAACGAACATAAAATATTAAGAGTAGTGAGCCTGATATCCATGTGAGCCCAATGAGTAGCAAAAGATATATATATATATATATATTTAAGTCTAGCATTCTACATTTAATGCAATAGGAAACATCACAATTATTCAATAAAAATACAACAACAAATGCCACGCACAATCATCAACATATAAAAATGCAGCAACCTAACTTGTCATAAATTATGACATGGTTCAAGGGTCTAGTATATAAACTTGGCACCCTTCTTTCATTTTAAAGATCCTTTGGTCATACTGTCATTCTGAACGGACGTGACCATCGTCCAGGCCATACTACGATATCGATTGACAATCATGGCCCACCAACTAGGCCATACGATCGTATCTCGACGATCGTGGCCCACCAATAAGGTGGTACAGTCGCCACCTATGACCCAGCAGTGTGTGTCATGCACCACTCTAAATATATCCATAGAGTGTACTATGGTTCCACATTATCTCTAACTATCACAATCCAATGTCTGCACCTTGGAACCTCTCATCATTAGGCCAGGTCAGCACATTTGAAGATCTGTCGATCAATCCTACCTTAGAGCTATCACGATCCAATGTCCGCACCTTGGAACTTCTCATCATTAGGTCAAGTCGACGTATCTGAAGATCCCTAGATCAACTCTATCTCAGAACTATTAAGATGCAATGCCTGCACCTCAAAACCTCTCATCCTAAGGCTAGGTTGGCACATCTGAAAATCTATACTCATATATCAAAACCAACATAATCAAATATTCGTACCTCGGAACCTCTCATCTTAAGGCCAGGTTAACATATCTGAAGATAAGTCCTATAACGACCCGTATTTTTTATATTGACTCGACGAGTTCGACATGTATTTTCATATATTAATTAATGAATTATAAATGATAATATATGATTTTAGAAAAATTATATAAATTATAATTTTATGGAAACTGTATAAATTAATACGAGTGATTTTTTGTGGCAATTGTATTAGATGAAAAATAATAAATAATAATTGAAGAATGAAAAGGAAATAAATATATTTACGTATGATGTGGAGTAGTGGAAAGATAATAATAATGAAAATAAATATATTAAAATGATTTAATGCAATTAAGTAATTGTTGCATACAATATATATATATAAAATAAAAGAGATAAAGCATGCTTTGTTGGATAAAAGAAAAAACATAAAACAAAATAAGTAGATAATATGTAAGAGGTGGATGAATGAACTTGAGCCATTTATTTTGACTATTCTTGCATTTAATGTTGCATGGGACCCACCATAAAGCCATGCCTATAAATATGAGTCGCTTCTGCTCATTTTTGCTCACATTCAATTTGTTCTCACTTGGCCATCCGAGGAGAGAAGAAAAGAAAGAAAGAAAAGAGTAAGAGATGAGAAAGAAAGAGAAAAGAAAAGAAAAAGAAAAGAAAGAAAAAGAAGAAGAAAAGGAAAGTAACGAGGAAAAGAAAAGGAAAGTAACGAGAAAAAGAAAAGGAACCCATTTTCGAGGATCCAACATCTGGGTAATTTGCTTTTATCTCTTTTTAATTCAAAATTGTTATAAAAATTGTGAATTACAGTTTTTATAATGTAGTTTTCAATAAAGGTATTAGTTTATTGTGCGACCCAAAACTATAATGTATTCTTCTTAGGAATGAAATTACACAATATATATATATATATATATATATATCATTATGTTTAGATTAACAAGTAGAATACAAATATGTACATTATTTGCACCCATTTGGGCCCTAAGAATTTATATGGCAGTTGGAAGTCAACACATAGGAGGTATACCCATTAACACAGAAATTTTAGTTGGCGGGTACTGAAATGTCTAAAATGAAATTTTGAACTCAATGATACTGAAATTATGATTTTTGGAGGTCAATTCATATATTAAATTCACACTTATGCGATTTGAAGATTAATTAATAAATATAGAAAAATGCATATAGGGTAAAACAATGTTAAATAAAAAAAAATGTTATATAATATTATGAAATACTTATTGAAAAAAAGTGTAACATAGGAAATAATTAAAATTTTCTTATTTATCGTATTGATCTGTCAAATTTATGAAAATGGCTGATTATTGTATACCAGAGGTGTGACACATGTAGACATTACAGGTTTTTTGTATTTGGGTCAATATTAAGGGCTTATTAGCACAAATTGACCTTGTTGACCATATTGACCCCATTGATCATACAGGTTAGCGAGTATTAGGCCTAATTAGAATTGATTGTACTTAACAAAGTTGACCAAATACATAACTAGACCACAATTGAACGCATCAATCCTTTGATTGACCAACGACCATAAAGTTAGATTTGAGCCAAGTTTCATATAGATATTAAGAAACCACGTTGATCACGCAGGATCAAATGTTAGATAGACGTGACCAGCCACTAGAGGAGCACCTGGAGCTGAGCATCCTTATGAGTAGTGTTTTCTAATTTATCACTTAACTTGTTATTTTGTTCATAAATGAAATGTATTACATATTAAAATGCATTTACAATCTTTAAATGGGTTTTTAAATTTGAAAATGAGCACCAAATCTTGAGGTCTAGGCGTACGTTAGGGTATTGGATGGAGTAGAGCATTGAAGGCAAATGGTCATCGTACCCAGGGGTACATTATGGGCAAGTCTATCAGTTAGGCTCCCCTATGAAGGATCTAAGTTGTCATACATGAGGTATGAGCTGGTGGATCCCTATGATATGATATGAGAATACGCCTTCAGATCCTCGATTACACCCGCTCGAGTGGATTTATTGTTGCCCTGTAGGCTATTGAGAGCTTCAGCATATGTTTCAGCATTAAAACCATGTTAAAAATGGAAGGTGTACGACTGCATTGTGGATTTAACATTCATTAACTATTGCATTCAATCGCATTATTATTATTGTGCACACATACATGACATTTTTTTAATAGAATTCTTGTTCTAAGTATAGATTAGGCTACATTACTCACTGAGCCACTATGGACAAAATTGACTTATTACTCAAACATTTCAAGTTCTTCTTCTGCTAAGGATAAAGAGAATAAGGTAGTCATTGTGTAGAGTGCACCTGATTTATTTTGGTAGGTTTCATTATGTAGTTTATTATTTTGAGATTTAGTATGTTGTGTAGGAGGTGAGAAAAACATTATAGATATTTTGACTATTACATTTCTGCTATTGCAATATTTAAGAGACTGTATATATAGTTGAATTTTGTTTAACTTAAAAAAAAATTACTGTAATTATTTGTTCTAGTTGCCTCTGCATTTCTTATGATTACTCAGATAATGTTTGTATGGCATTGTGAAGAGGCTTAATAGTGTTTTGATGAGCTAAGTTTGAGAATGGGTTTGTTAAAATATTATGTCAGTCAGTTCGTCCTTCTTACTAAGGAAGGGGTCCGAACAAGTCCTATCTCAATGCAATATGCAATGCATGTGGCACTCAATTATACAACAACCATAAGTAGAATTGTAACACCCCAACCCCCTAGAAATAGGTTTAAGTTCAACTATAAGGCGGGTTGGGTCCTATATTATATTTACAAGTACACAACTTGCATCACTTTCTATTATCTCAAATCTTATCATTTTTCAATGAGCATACAACCTAATTATTTAACTTCAAATTGAATAAGACTATTACAATAGAGATAAAAGAAATATTTATTCTTTATTTACTCAATAAAATAAAAGAGTACATACTTTAAACTCTTATTTACTCAAATAAATAAAAGATTACATACCTTAATTCAAATAACTAGAACTTGAAAGAGAGTACATAGCTCTTAAAAATTGAAATAAAATTTAGCATAAGTCAAATAAATCTAAAGCGGGCAACATGCCTTTACATTGGAAAAAGAAACTTTCCGAAAATAGAAACTTTTTAAATATAGCTACTATCAGATTTTCATTGCCATCATATTCAATTTCCTAAAAATGTTAAAAACAGAGGGGTGAGCACATAACCCAATGGATCATCCATCAAACAACTAGGTTATTATTTCAAATTTCTAACGCGTCCAAATTCATACACTTTCAAACATTAAGTGATTCATACATCAAGTGGTTCAAGTTAACGTTATGACTGAAAAGGGTTCTACTCCCTTGATGTTCTTAATTTAGATACCCCTCTTTAGGGTGGAAAAACATTTTTTTGTTACTTTTCATTAGATGCCACACACCAAATATACCTTAGTTGCACTTTGCAACCACACACTCCAAGCATGTGTTAAGAACACTCATAGCACTCATACGGGTCACTATGATAGTACGTGGTTCTTATCTTCACTTTTTCATGTTTAAAATCACATAATCATGATACTAAATTAGAATATTAAATCTCAGAATTTAAACATTTAAGAAAGCATGAAAACACACATAGCATGCTTAAAAACTTAAAAGCAAACGTAAGCATGGTTTTTAGGCATGGTATGATCTCATGAATGATAAAAAACATGTAACAGGCTAAACTAAAATTTAAATATGATCAATCATGCTAAAACTAAATAAATCATGGTGTAAACTAAAAAAATAATCATGCATGAATATGCTAGGAAATTGAAATAACAAGATAGAAGTTCTAAAAATTTCCTCCACCTCAATCCGAGTTTCTTGTTGAATCTGGCAGAGGTTCCCCTTATCTACTACTTTCAGAACTTCAAAAACTTTCAACCACCAAAAAAAACACTAAACAACTCACTAGAAGACTGAAATTAAAGCTTCTGACTTGTGAACACAAGAGAAGTGAGAAAAGATGCTAAGAAAAGGGCTTAGAACAAGCAAAGAGGGAAGTGTCAACTCTTCGCTTTGGGATGAAAATAATGAGAGCATGAGGGGTATAGATGTTCAAGAGCACTAGGGGGATGTCTTGGTCAATCTTCGGCAACTCACAAAGTTTGGGCAAGTTTTCAAACAAGAGGGGACGGTTTGCTTTGGAATAGGCAAGTGTGTGCAGGGGACCACTAAGACTTGCTAATTTCTTATGAGCTATTATTTGATTCCCTAGCATATTTTTAAATTAATTCAAGAGAATATTTTCAGACTTTGATCTATTCTAATCTCAATTGGGACGTCCCATATTAGGTTGGTTCATGGTTTAGAAATATTTTCTAGACAACACTTTGCTTGGTTATCACACGAACACACAAGGAATACTTTCCCGTTCTCTTATTTCTTGGACGTCAAGCATGGGTGTACACTATTAGATTTGAGGGGACACCATCTAATAGTCAAAGATGTTCATCTTGGTTCTAGGAAACTATCTAAATAGGGTTGCTCACATGTGTGCACACACGCATGTACATGGTTGGGCCAATTTTGGCTTTAAGTGGGTGTGAGTGTATACAATCAAGTGGGGATGTATATGAAACCATGCCTCATGGTTTCTAGACCACATAAAACGTCTACTAACGTGGGTGTGCTAAATTATTTGCATGGTACATGGGATCATTTTACAAGGATTCAAATAAAGGAAACATCTCATGGAGCTTTGGGTAGGGTGAGGGTACGCATGATCATGGTATTCCACCCTTGTGACTTGCACATACTTAGGGTGGCCATGACTTCATGGGTTGACAAAAATCAAATAAAAATTAATATCTCCTTATTTACAAAGAATTATGATCTATAACCTATAGTTTTAGAATCACATGAAAAAATTAAGAATTTCAATACATGATTTGGCCAAATTGGTTTTCATTTACTTTCTTTATTTAGAAACCTCTGAAGACACTATGAAATGAAAATCAAAATCTTGGCCAATTGTCCTCATTTTTTACTAATTATTTATTTTGTTAGTTCATGTTATCTTATTTTGTCTTGGGTTATTTCGATTCCCCAGGTACCCTAAATGTTAATTCTTTCTAATTTGAACCCCCTGAAGGGCGTTTGGCAAATGAAAACCCTAATCTTGACCAATTGTTCTAATTTTTGGATATGTTGTGCAATTAGTTGGTTCATGTTACCTTACTTCGTTTCTGATTGTTTTGAATCCCTAAGGGTCACAAAATGAGACTTTTGGAAACCTGCCAAATTTAGTCACGAAATGAGCCCGGTTTTATTTTGCACTCAATTTCACTGAATTAATCTTGAATTTCATTTAATTAAATACAGAGTTTTTAGAGTATTACAAGAATAAAATATTAAACAAATACATGAAATTACTACTCATAGACTAAATTGACTGTTGATATTCTCCAGGTTGCCCATCGCGTCTCCCAATATCGAGCCAAATACCAAAAGCTCACATTGTCAACACTTGTTTCACTTTTGGTATACACTAGACAACCTCTTCATAAATTTGTTGTAATATACAATAAATTGGTATCAGAGCCATGATTTTAAAGAAGTCATCTTCTCTGCACCTCATCACCCTATAAATTATCCTTCTTCTCTTTGTTTTTAGACCTTCATCTATTGTTCTTCGGTCTTCTTAGCCTCTGACCTTCCCCTCACTGAAATCCTTCAACTTTGGTTTAATTGTCTTCAACAAAGTCCAGCCTCTTTCGATTACTCTTTCTAATCTACTTTTTTGGAATCTTTCACAACTTCTCCCAGTTGATCTCCTGTCAATCCTTTATTTAATGACTAGTGTTTTTTCTTCTGGGTTTATTGAAAAGATTTTCCTCTTTTTGATTTCCAAAAGACTACTCCTTACCAACCTTAGCTAACGGACAGGCGTTTTTAGGCATTTCATGCATCTTTGGACTTTTTAGTTCTCTAGAATTATTTTTCATTTTCTCGAGGAAGAAACCACTTTGTCTTCCCTGAACTATTCCCGTGATGCTTCAAAGATCGATGGACTTTATGAAGTCGAGTATCTCCCAGATTCCCAAGGTGTTGTCCCTCTTACTGAACTTATCCCTATTCTCCCTCAAAATGTGTATGATATCCCTTCTACTACCTTTACCAAAAAGATCAAAAACCTGTTCAAAAAATTAACTCTCAAAAGCCCTATCAAAGAATATGTACAGATCTCTAATTTCAGTGCGCACCAAATCCCAGCAAACCAAGCAGAACATTTCTTTCCTCTTTCTCTCTCCCTACTTCTCTTTTGTTTCCTTGGACCAAAGATGGTTATAGTCATTTTCATTATGGTGCTGTAAAATTTCAATCACTTTTCATGGTCGTAAAGCTATTGAAGCAATATCCCAAATTGTTCTTCTTAATTCTCGTATGTTGATGTAGTAATTGGTATGGTGCAAACTACCTAAAACTCAAGAACAATTTTCATCACTTTTTACCCCAATTTTAATGTCTCATTACAAGATCCCCATGCTTTGACCACCCTATGTCTCCAAGCTCAGCTTTGTGGCACACTACAGATCTCAACAACACTTGCTGCAACCGTTCAATAGCAAATAGCCCATTGGGATCAAAACCATGCCATTGACATTCCATACAAAGGAACCTCTTTGGGCAACTTGATGCTCGACATCAACTCTCATGGAGTTGTTCCTCACAATTTTATACCAAGAGCCTTGCCTCTTGATAAGCTTCAACATCTCTTTCCTGAGAAGTGGCTTACTAGTTATGAGGCTCGCTTTCAAGTCACAGAAGTACATCAATCTTCTCATGTTGTTCATAAGCGACGTTCTGATGGCCTTGTTGAAATAGTTTTTTTGAAACCATCTATCGTCCATACTCGTCCTACTAGTCATGGTATTCATCTAATGGAAGTCAATCATACTAATTCCTCACATACCTGGTGGGACAACTATTCTTGTCCTTCTTGTAATGACCATAATTTTGAAGTTACATATGATGTTCAAACTCCGTCTCGCAAGAAACACTCTCAAAGGCTTTTATGAGAACGATATGAAAATGACGATCCCTCTATTGGCTTCATTGATTTTGAGTCTGGCCATTTCCAGTACTATGTTTTTCTTGATGAGACCAATACTCCTAAATGTTTTGTCATCATGGAACCATCCTCCTCAAAACTGCCATCTAATGATAGAACTGAAGATCCTTTTACTAGATGCTAACTTCAATATCAAGTTAAACCTGCCAAGATCATGAAACCAGAAGGTCTTGATTACCAGCCTCTAACTAATTCAAAAGCTATTTTAAATTGGCAATCAAATAATGATCTTTTTCACAATGATCTCTTAAAATTCATTGCTCAAAAACAACAACTGATTCTTCAACAACAGGACTCTCAAGACGAGATCATTATTTCCATTCATGACAGACTTGATCAAATTCACTAAGAACTCCAAGCCTTGGCAGACTCTGTTGAAAGTTATGCGGATACTGCCACGCTTTTTCTACTTCTTGAAAAGGAACAGAAATCCCTTAAAGCTCAGCTTTATGACATTCGTGCAATGTCCTTCAAGCACTTTGTATATGAGCCCCACTCTCTATATGAGCCCCATATCATACCATCTAATATAACCCCTCAGACTCATTTTGCTCCTCTTTTCCCATCCAGTTACAAGCTCCAACACCACTATTAGTTGCATAAGAGATTAACATTATTATGGTAGTTTATATGTATTTTATAGAAGTTTAGTATGAAATCAAGTATATTTGTGCATAATTAGTTGCATAAGCATTTATGATAGGAATTGCATATTTTATTGCATTTGAGAATTATTAAGTGTTGTTTGTGGTATTTCTATGAGAAAATGATGTCTGGGGAAGGTTTTTTAGTGTTTGTGCAGGACAACAACGAATCAAAGAGAGGATTACCACACAAAGAAGCAAAGAAAAGCTAAAAACAAGGAAGAGCAACCAATTACCGCAATATAAGAACGGATGACCGAAGCAATTAGAGAAAAGCCAAAAAACTATAGGAAAATATGTGATATTGGTTACCGTGATAATTAGCATAGTGACCGTGGTAACCAGATCATGAATTTCGCGAAGAAACACCAACTGAGCACACTGACTGTAGTCAATAGAATGAAAAAAATCATGTTTTGACATGGGACAAGGACTACTACAATCATTGACTATGGTAATGCGATTAAGTTATGAATTTCTAATTTTGTTTAGGGTTTTTAAGTGGTTTAATATATATAGGATAGTAGATTAGGGTTTAAGTATTCTTAATTTCAAAGATTAGTTAATTTAGATAGACGAAAGCAGACGAAGAGCAAGAACAACAAAGACTTGAAGATCGAAGATCAAACTTTGAGTATGTTACTTTGTATTCATTATCCTTTGATGTTTCAATTGATTACCACGTCAGGCTAGTCAATCTTAAGTTTTGGATGTAAATTTCTATCATAGGATCCTAAGATTCTATATTCCAAGTAATTGATTTTGATGTTTTGTTTTATATTCTGGGTGTTTAATGCTTACTATTTACTGGCCATGAATAATATGATCTCAAACTATTAAACTACTAGGGAGAGAGGTTTAGTTTAATAGTTGGACTATCACAATATAAATCTAAATCAATTGATTGACCGAGAGGTTGTCTATTGTTTTGGAGGTTGCATGCGGTTACTGTTCACAGGGCATTAGATTGTTGCTTGTGCGCCTTAGAAGAGGATATTAGGGAACAAGACTAATAGGTGTTAAGGTACATGGGGAGATGGCTTTGATGATAAGTTCTAGAACCTACATAACTAGGGATTTAATTAATTGGAATATGAATTGAGGGTGAGAACAAAACAATTTACTATCCTAGATAATTACTCAACATAGTTTTGAGAACAAAATTTTATTGCTTTCAAATAGCTTTCAATTCAAATTAGGATTTAAACAAACCAAACTCAATAAGAGCTTTAATAAAGTGAATGTTAATACTAGATTGGGATTTAAGATAGTTAACTAGTATCTGTTCCCTGAGGACGATACTCCGTCTCTACTAGTTATTACTATTGCGATCCTATACACTTGCGGGATTGTCAACAACCACCAAAAACTTTCATCCTCCAAAACCTTTCCCCCACCTATACCATGTAACAACCCACCGCCACCACCACTGGGACCCACACCCACGTCATGGCATGTTATGACATTGTTACTCATAAGGTACTGTTCCCCCCAGGGATTTTATTTTACCTCCGTGGAGTTTTGAACCCATGACCTAGGGGATAAGTATATTTTTCTTGCAACATCCACTACCATTGAGCTATTATCGCGGTCACTGTAGCATTACTGCGGTCACTGTACAATTACCACAATGGACAGACTGGTGCACGATGTTTGTTTTCTGGTTTGTATAATGCTAGTGATGTATAGGGATGATCCACTGGGCTCTCGAAATCACCCCACATTTTCTATTACAGGTGATCATTGACAATGCAGGAATAGGCCAGCATATGGGCTGTCATTTTAGGTAGTGACCTCGCTGGGTGGTTGTCACAATTTTCAGTTTTCTTTGAGTTTACGGTTGTATCATTTTGTTGTAAATAATATTTTAGTGTTTAAATTGAACTGAACAAGTGTCCTCTTTTATCTTTGAACTATTTCACATGTAAACTAAATATTTTGTAACTTAGGCCCATTGGGCCATGTTTTATCTTCATACTATGCTTTAGAAATGAATTTGAAATATTATTCCACTGCAAAGTATTTCACTTGGTCACATATGAATTTACTATGGATTTATGAATAAATAGAATTTCGCTGCATGCATTTTGAATAAATTTCACATCTACTGAAAGGAACGAATATTTTGATGGTCGTTGTACATTTTAGTTTTGACCTTATAACCTGCATAAAAGAAAGGTTTGACCATGAGATTGAATGAGAAAGGAAATTAAACCACATGGCCTCCGGCTCTCGGCGAATGACCAAATGACTTGGCATCTCCCGCCGAACGAACAAACGAATGGGCGCGCGCCGTCTCCGCACGCGGCCTCGCGACGGATCGTCGCAACAGAGATAGAGATGGATACATGGAGTCGAGGTGTCACATACCATCTCCCTCTTTTAGACCCCTATCAGTCAATCCTTCTAAATCACCCCTATCCAAAAAAAGAGATAAAGGGACGCAAAAAATGGCCATGATTATTCCTCTAGCTAACCCTGCTCCTCCCAACTCTCTTTCCTCTTTTCTTGAATATATTGCTCATGATTCCCCTCATCCCCAAATCACGATGGCTGACTCTACTATCCAAGTTTCATCTGATGACTCTGGTCAGTCCATGACTTCAGGCTCTTCTGATGAAGTTTTTGCTGCCTCCCAAACCAGCAAAATCAGTCGATCCCATGTTGATCCACCTCTCGAACTTGACGATGAAATGGAATCTACTCCTCCTCCCAAAACTGCACCAACTCCTAAGTCTCATTCTACTAGCAATGCCTTCCACACCTTCAACCTTGACAAACTTCCCTATGAGGACTAGACCCTTTTTTTCATGACATGTTTTTTTGGTGTCAAGTTGAACTCCTCAAGGTTAGAGCTACAGATTGCATTATTCTTCAAAAACTCATTACGCGCTTCTCTAGAAGCTTGAGAGATTGGTGGCATGCAATTTAAGAATACCGAGATACTAGTTTTTTAAGGGAAAAAACTATCATGGAATTCTTATCCCAGCTCTATATGACATTTAGTGGCCCTATCGAACATCATATTGATGATGCCCATCAACAATTCCTCGCAGCCAAATGTTGTTATTTCAATATGAAGGATATATAGGCTCATTATGACAAGATGTCATGAATCTTTTATTTGATCAAAGGGGTTGATGACACTAATCTCAAAACTATGTTCTTATTTTCCTTCCCTAGGCCCATTGCCAATAAACCCCTTTACATGACCACAAATTGCAAGAAGTATGAAAATTGTACTCTTGGTGAATTATTTTCATTCATCTGGCTAAGTCACACTACCATTTGTGTGGAAAATGATTTCTTGCAGCAACAACTCAAGATGGGTAAGAAACTCACACAGGCATGTTATGATCCAGATATGCAATCTCTGTATCATCCTTATGAACTCTATTCCTGCACTAAAAATCATCCTTCTTACTTCTATCCATGATTGAAAAAAAAAACACGTCCAAAACACCTCAAAAGTCCAAATGGCATTTTCTCAAACGCAAAAAATTTTGAAAAACAACCCCAAATACTAGATGTTTCATTTGTAAAAAAAACAAGGTCACTTTGCCAAACAATGCCCTCAGTGTACCAAAAAACATGCTAAGGTCATTGAACAAATTTATTAGCTTACTGATATTAAAACATATGAAGTCAAATCTCTTTTCTCGTTTGATGAAGAGTATTCCCCCGACACACTCGTGGCTATTTCAGACACTCAAGCCTTCATTCTTAATACCAGCCCTTTAGCAGGCAAACTTCACAATCTTCCTCATGCAAAAGTCCATGTATATTTGTCTTCTTATCATAATCCAATCACTGTGGTTGCTCTAATTGATACTGGGGTGTCGGCAACATTCATGTATCCTTCAATATTACTAGCCCAATGGTGGAAACCATTTCATCAATCCTTTAATACTACTAGAAAATCTTCTCTAGCAATTACTCTTTTCAGTAAGCCAGTCAAAATCTGCCTTCATACCTTCATCACCTTCAAACACATAATTCTAGGAGCACCTACTCTTTCCAAAGATTTTATTATTGGATATGATCTTCTGTAGCAAATAAAGAACGTCACTTGGACTCAAGGACTAAGGAATACTACAGTCTTCATACCTTGGCCGTCAACAGCATCCCTAGCAATCCAAGTCACCTTGGATGATAATTGTATTCTTTCTTTAAGAAGATAATTATTTGACCACTATTGTGCTGAAAGTCATTGAAACTTTCTGACCAAGTGTGATTTTCCTCTTTGGAAAAATCCACAATTCTTTGTCCAACTGCCATTCAAGCTCAATGAAGATGTCAATCCTACAAGGGCAACTCATCATGGCATGGGGTTACCTTTACCCTTTATAATGATGCATAATTGAATGGACTGGGAGCAGTATTGATGCAAGGAAGACAAGTAGTCGCTTATGCCTCATGACAACTAAAGGTCCATGAGAAGAACTATGCCACTCACGACCTAGAGTTAGCAGCCATTGTATTCCCCCTAAAGATTTGGAGACATTACCTTTATGGTGACAAATTTGATCTGTTTTCAGATCACAAGAGCTTAAACTACATCTACACCCAAAAGGAGTTGAACCTTAAGCAACGGAGATGGATGGAGTTTTTGAAAGACTATGATTTTCAACTACACTACCATTCAGGGAAGGCCAATGTAGTGGCTGATGCCTTGAGTAGAAAGTTCAACAAACAAGAAGAAGAGAAAGGCCAGATGTATCAACTGATCGAAGATTTTAGGCTGGGTGTAACTCTAAATGAAACACAAGCCTTCCTCTACACCATGTCTTATCAACCGAATCTTCTGCATCAAATCAGGGATGAACAAAGACAAAACAAAGGGCTTACTAGTCTAATTGAGGGAGTTACACAGGGTAAGCATTCTGACTTTAGGTTAGATGCTTAGAATATCTTAAGGTTCGGGAAAAGGATCTGTGTACCTCAGAATGGGCAAAGTGAACAGACAATACTAGATGAGGCTCATCAGACCAAGTATATGATGCATCCTGGTGGAGATAAAATGTACCAAAACCTCAAAAAGACCTACTGGTGGAGGGGCATGAAAAAGG